>CM042017.1:39218102-39220602 GCA_023525715.1 Cichorium intybus | reverse complement strand
ATCTTATGAAAGCGAAATAAAATGTTTACAACGTTGTCATATCACATCGAACTGTGGCCACGACTTACTATAAACGTGCAACTCAATTGGTATTTTAATAGTTCGTAACTCTTTTAAATATTCACCATTTTAGTTTCAATGATTTTGAAATTGGATAATTGTTTAAACTTTGAGATAAAAACATGCTTTTTATGATAAATTGACTACTAATTAACAATAGATTTTAATAGCATGTTTCTAGGTACTAATGTTTGACTATCTATTTATAATTGAATTTAAAAAAGTTATTATGTAATTTTTCAAGTTTTTGATGCAAACATGATATCTATTATGCTAACAATTTATGTTTAATATATACGTTTATATTAGATATAAAGTTCAAAAGTTTTTTAGTAATATTCATATTCATTTTTGAGTTTTAATACTTTTGGAAACTAAAACCTATAAATAGAAGTCTTTATCACTTTGAGAAAACATGTTTGTATGATAAAATGATATTTAATTAATAATAGAAATTGAAAGTCATATTATGATGAAAATTGATGGATAATGTAATTAAATTAGTGGTATCATATAAATGTAATATGAAATGTTAGATAAATAATATCAATATAATATGTAAAAAATAAATTATTAATGTTGAACCACATTGTTTTGAATGATCTCTTTTATAATATAGTTAAAACATTAATAATAGAAATTTCTACGTATATACATATTGGTGAACCGAAAAATGTTTACACCAGTGTCACTTTTTACAAACGACATACTATAAATTTTAAATTTAGTCAAGTTTTTAAAAGTTTTAAGTAAGGAACTAAATTTCTACGTATATACATATTGGTGAATCGAAAAATATTTACACCGATGACATTTTTTAAAAACGACGTACTATAAATTCCAACCTAGTCAAGTTTTTAAAAGTTTGAGTAATTTTAATTTTTACTTTTGAGTTTCAATACTTTTTAGAGTTGAAACTAAATAGTAAAAATCTTTTAAAACTTGCGATAAAAGAATGTTTCTATGATAAAATGATCACTATTGAATAATAGACTTGAGAGATCATGTTTGAGGGATAATGAAAAAAAATGAATTGTATTATATAAGAGAAAGAGAAGAGGTCATATATGTATGTGAAGAAATGTGGGATAAAGAAAAAAATCTTAAATTAATGTGGTAAAAATATTTAAATTAATAGATTGATTATATTAAGTTGGAATTTGAAAGGTCATGGAGGTTTCAAATGAATGTGGTGAGAGGAAAAATGCTTCTTTTATAAGATATAAGATAAGATGTATAATATTAGTTGTTTCAGATTTGCAAAATAACCATTTATATATATCCACAAAAAGAAATAGTATTAAGCAGTTATTTACATGGGCAATTGGGCATGATGAATATAACTCCACGCTTGACTAGACCGGACCGGAGGAGATTGTCTCTGTATCTATATCTCTGTTGGCGTAAGTATCCAACTTTTTGAACCAAGCCCAACAAAATCAAACATCAAACTTTTTGGTATTACTTCTTTTATAAGTTTATAAACAACTAAAAATTAAAAAGACCTGTATTATAAAAATACTATTGAAAAATGTAACCAATTAATTCAAGAAAACAAAAGCATGGGGATAATTTTAAGCTATTCAATTCTATCGACTGAACATGATGCCCCACAATCATTAAACTACAAAACTATTTATTATTGGCAAGCGTAACTTATTCATATTCCTATTATGTCATAGTAAAACAAATTAAAGAACATAAAGGCTAAATGAGCCTACTTGTGTAAGAAGGCTATATTGTAGTCTCCCTGATTTTGTGAGAGTTCTTATTTATTTTTGTGGAGAATTCTTTTTTATTTATATACTGTATTTAAAGAGGTCAAACCTACATTTAATGTAATTTTTCAAAGCATTAGAATTTGTGTAACTTCATCTTTTGTAAGTTATACTAAATGAACCAGGGTAACAACAAAAAATCACTGGAATGATTTAAAACTTTAAACCGAGATTTCTGATTTTTAAAGAATTGTACCGCTTTTGAGGAAGTAAAGATTCATTTAATAAGCAAATAAACAAAAATAAACCGATCGTAATAAGCAAATCGCGGTTCAACACCTCGGAAGTTCTTTCTTCTATGGCGGTGGCAAGGAATCGTTTATTCGCACATGATGACATGAATATGACATAATTCAGATAACGTGTTCCTGTGTATATTTATTTGGGATCGGACCCACTTCACAAATGTTAATAACATATTCATATTCAGATTTTAAGAAATAATGAAATGTGTCTTATGTGTTGAACACTTGAACACTTGAAGTCTAGAACTTGAACTAGATACTTATTTGAATCGTTTTCTCCAAACCTCGTCTCCTAAGACACATTGTCTTATTCAACTTCAATTATTTGGCATGCAATGCTGCTTAGGAGACCGAGAAGTCAGAAGCATGGTGAAATCGACTTGCAATAGTCGCCAAATGTTTATTAGGTTTGTCCGT
>CM042017.1:39203102-39213102 GCA_023525715.1 Cichorium intybus | reverse complement strand
ATCTTGATCCGTGATTTGAGTACAAGTATACCCAGTTAATGTATAATTGTTTGAAAATTTTTGGGTGTACTTCGTATGAGAAACCGAGTGTTACAAGTTGGTATCAGAGCATGGTTTAAGCGAACTAGGTCTTTGAGTGTAGAGTCCTAGACTTGAACCGAGAAGAGAGATCCCCTATCACATGCTTGGAAAAAGATACTGCTGCAGATTTTAGTTTATGATTTAAGTATAACTTATATGTTATATTTGTTATTGTTGTTTTCTGTGTGTAAATACAGATATAGAGTCAGATGAAGGATGAGTTGAGAAATTGGTCAGAGCCGGTTGGACCAATAGTGGATGATGAGATGAGATTTTGGCTGATATGAGATATCAACCAACGAGGAGAAAAGAAATTCAGCTAATTATGAGATGTTAACTGAATATGAGATGAGATTCTGTTGATGGCGAATTTCCAGATGATGATGAGATGTTAAGATGAGATCCCGGTCGAGGCAAAATTCTAACTGATGATGAGAAAGAGTTTGAGCATAAGCTGAGCATGAGCTAAGAGTTGAGATATGTGAGTGTAGCCGAGTACACTCAAGAGTTGAGAGCCGAGGTACGCAAGGTTCAACTAATGAGGAGACGAGATTTTGTTGCTATGAGGTATGTAAGTAATTTTACTTAACATGTTAGCTGTAACGTGTCGCGCGTATTTAAATTGTTGATAATACATGTAATAGAATATGTATAAAATATGTAGACACGTAAAAGATCAATTGAGATTACATGTATTAGAGAATTGTGGTTATAAAGTGTAGTAATCGGTATTGAGATGAGAATCTCATGTCCATTTGAAATAATGTTTACATATCACATAACGAGTGCTTTGTGATTGTATATAACTGAGATTATAATTGGTTGCTTGACGAGTACTTAACAACCTTAGAGAAGTGGGTATAAAGAGTATATACATGGTATATATATATATATATATATATATATATATATATATATATATATATATATATATATATATATATATATATATATATATATATATATATATATATATATATATATAGATATTGTATATATAGTGTTTGTTGTTTCATAGATGTGACGAGACTTTTATGTACAAGTACCTTGTGGTTGAGACCATATATTTTGTGGGGCCACATGACTAGTACTTGTGATTGATCAAAATAAATGGCTGAGATAGCCAAAAGAGTATGAGTTGAGAAAGACGGTGAGTGTGTAGTTGATTACACACAATAACTGATTATGAGTTGACATAATGAGAATTGAACTGTGTGGTTTGGAGTTGTCACAGAATGAGATATTTGTGACAGCGTTATCAGAGGACACTTGAGTAACCACATAAAGAGTACCTTGTGGTTATAATTGAGAGAACCTAGAGTGGTTCATCTAGGCCTTATTGGCTTAGAGATTGAGTTAGTTTCTGAGTAAATATGGTTGAGACCACATAATTGTGGGACCATATATCGAGTAAATGTGGTTGAGACCACATATTTTGTGGGACCATATAATGAGTAAATATGGTTGAGACCACATATTTTGTGGGACCATATATCGAGTAAAGTGGTTGAGACCACATACTTTGTCGGGCCATATAATGAGTAAATATGATTGAGACCACATATTACGTGGGGTTACATGTTGAGTAGCTGAGGTTGAGACCACATATTTCTGTGGAACCACATGACGAGTATTTTGTGGTTAGAGCAATGATGATCTTTGTGACTCAAACGAAAGGAGGAGTGACGGCGAGTCTATATGGCTCGAGATCGTAAGGGTGAATTGCTAGAGTTAAAGAGGAGATGGATTGAAATCAGAAAATGGTATGAGGTACCATGATTTGATCAGAGGACGATATGAAATACCGTGACACAGCGTTGAGTGCTGAGAACAGAGAATGGCACGATGTACCGTAAGAGAATGTTAAACATTGAGGTCGACGAATGGTATGAGGTACCGTGAGATTGTGTTGAGTAGTAAGTTTTGAGGAAGGTACGAGATACTATAAGTTGAGCTGGAGTATTACTAAAGTGTTGTGCTTGTGTGTAGACATGCATGCACTTTATGGTGATGCAAAATAATGAGAAATATAATATCCTTGCATGTGGATATATATATATATATATATATATATATATATATATATATATATATATATATATATATATATATATATATATATATATATATATATATATATATATATATATATATATATATATATATATATATATATATATATATGAACGTAGTAGTAAGCTTGTGTGACTTTAAACCTTGTGGGTTGAAAACTGTATGAATCAGAGGCTGAGTAAACAGTACGGAAGTACTATGAGATGAAACCGTGAATAATACTGTTGAGGAGTGTTGTTGTGAGTAAGCATGTTTATCATGTAATCATGTTGAGAATGTGTGAGATTTCTTACATGTTGAACGAAATACAGTTCTATAAATATATAATGAGAAGATATGAGTTAAAAGAGAAAGAAAGTAATTGTGGTTATGATTGATAGGATTCGTTCCATAGCAATCAAATCAATTACTGCCAGTGAAATAAATGCGTAAGTATGAATATGACAAAACTGTTGGATTAGGTGTCTAAGCCATGACTAATAATTTGTATTTACATAATTAATAGAAGCAAAGTCCATTTGGGTTGCCCTCATAGCTGGAGGTTTGGTAGAAAGTTCGGTAGAGAGAAAAGGTTGATTTATTATATGACTAATAAATCAAGATATTGTTTGTTAATATATTATGGAGATAATATATTAATTAGAAACAATGTTATTTGATTAATAATTAATCAGAAATTAATTGGATTGATTTATGTGGCATTAATTAGATTAATCAGGAAGTCAGGGATTAAAGTCGTACAAATTCAATAGTTGAATTGCGGCGCGCGGCGCGCCAATGTAAAAGCCGCGACGCTCGTACGTATAATCCGGAAAATGGCTGACGGCTAGGGTTTCTTGTTTCCCTATAAATAGGGAACCTTAGGCCTCATTTTTGTGGCTCATTCTATTATTCTCTCTGGAAATTCCGTCCACCATCTGGCTCCCTGGGTGTGATCTCATTTGAGGCAGGACACTTGTGCTGCTTAGCTTCAAGATTAAAACTAAAGGTTAGTTTTTCTGATTTATTTCTTTTAGTTATTTTTGTTTGGCCTTTAGGAATTAGTTACATGTTCAAAGAAAGAAAACATAGATCTTTTCTAGGTTGCATGTGAACTTAGGTTATTTAGTTCTTGGTTGCGGAAAACCTTTCAGTGGTATCAGAGCGTTTGGTTGTTTTCTTGTTGAATTGCTGTAATAGTTTTCCTAAAATTTAGGGTTTATTGTTTATAAATCCTTTGGGCCTGATTTCGATTTTTGGGGTTTAGGGTTTTTGAAACCCTAGCCCCTCCCCCCTCTTTTTTGATTTTACTGGTTAGGGTTTTAGGAGGTTTTCTATTTTTGGTAACTTTAATTGGTTAATTAAATAGATAACCTTAAACCCAGTTTGTTTGAATTCGATAATTAGGGGTTTAAGATAGGTTTAAATTGATTTGATTAATTTGGAAAAACCTATCTACATTTGAATTAATTTAATTAATTGTTAATTAAAAGATAATTCAAAGGATTTAATTTAATTTAATTCAATAGTTGAATTCGAAAATTAAAAGGATAAATCCTAAAATATTTTAAAGGGTTTAAAATATCAAGATTTAATTAGTTTAATTAATTGTTAATTAAAGGATAATTAAATCGAATTTTAAAGGTTTAATTTAATTTGAAATTTAATAGTTAAACTTCAGGAAATTAAAAGATAAACCAGGAATATTTTAAAAGATTTAAAATACATCTTATATATATTATTAAAAGTTAATACTATATGTATAAGATAAATTGGTTAGTAAAATCATCAGTAGGCCTCATTCACGAAGCTGGTCTATAAAGTGGGTATAAGGAGACTGCCTATAAAATGGCGGTCTAATGGGTGTTCACTCTCACCCACCGCTCGCCTGATCAGTGGAGGGTCGTTAGCCGAACAGTTTTGATAGGACCGCTTAATCATTAAAGGTATAATGATCAAAGTACTAGAACCCGTACAAGAATTCCCAATCTAGTTACTTTAGAAAAAATGTGAATTTGATGCTAACCCATGAAATTGCACATTGCACTTTATGAAACGTTGGTGGAGCGTGTGTGGGTCACCGGCACACCAATGGGGGTTCATAAAGAGTGGCAATGGGTTTCTCGGGTGTTATCATTGTTGATGGAGCGTGTGTGGTTAACCGGCACATCAATTTGAGATGATAATGGACCCTGAGAGTACGGTTATTCACACCCGGTTTGTGATCCTCGGTATCCCAGTCACAAACGGTGGGGCATATCCGAGATTAAACATGCCATTGAACAGTTCAATGAATCTCACAGATCTAGGAATTTCATAAGACTGAAATTGATAAAAGTTATCTACCTTAATGACCACTGTGTTGTGACTATGGCATCCCTCTTCACAGCATAGTTGGGGTATTTTGGATCCTAGCCTTGTTAAATAATATATATTGGGTAATTATTTAAAAGGATTAATTAAACCTATCAATTCAAATTGTATATATGTCTGAAGAAAGTGTCATTCTCCTCCTTCCCCTCCTTCACCCATTTCTGAGAGCTTCAGAAAGCACCTGTTAAGTATGGTAAGGCTGACTGGCCTAAACTATGTGATATGGTTTTGCAATTAGAGAATAGTTCTTAGTTTTGCTGGCAAACCATATCCGACCGATTGTCCGCTCCCATACATGGCATCACACAGCAGCTTGTGATGAGCATGACTCCTTGACCATTGAGACCAAGGAAGTTCGTTGCCTTATGCTATTGATCATTGACCCCGAGTTCTGCAGGGATTTAGAATTCCTGGGTCTGATAAGTTAGCACAGCTAGTTCAGGAAAGGTTCCGTGAACTGGTTGAATAAAGGGAACGAACTAGGATCTTCAAAGAGCTTGAAGTTGCAAGCTAGAAGGAAGTAGTACCAGTTTGCGTGTTCCCGAGATTGAGGGATACATAGGCGAACAAGTATAAAACTGGTTTCCCTTTGTGATCGGGAGTTAAGCATTAGCTCAACTCGCTGATCTGTTCATCCAGATGAACAGAAAGGGTAACCGGATAAGACAATCGTGGAAGTGCATTCAATGTCGACTCTGTATGAATCGCTCATGGAGAAGCATAGTTCCATTAATTCAGCTGCTTCAGGATTGAGTCCAGTATTAAGGTGCATCAATAAATGATCCAGATCGTCTGGACCGATTGTTCGATGTTTCAAACTGGGAATCCACAAGGTGGGACACAGTCACGGAAAGATTGGAAAAATGCTCCAAAGCCAAACCGTTTGGTAAATTCATAAATATCTTAGAATTCAGAACACCTGATCCTCATTTCCTTGATACAGGATGTGTTTCACACATTTGCTCTGTATGCACGAACTCTGGAGGATGCGGGATGGTGTCGCACAGGAGCATATTCGGTTTGGATCTGGAGCTCGTGCAATTTTTGAGTTAAGCTAGATATTTGTTCTTGTTATTGGTTTATAGATACATACGACATGGATTCGCATAGTACATTGTTCTGAGGATAATTCTGGTTTAATAAAATATTTTTCTTTTAAAACATGATTGTTTTAATTGTCCTCGAAATGTTGTGTGAATGTGTTGATGACGTAAATGGTAATAACTTGAATGTTGATACATCCAATGGGATTGGATTTGTAAATTGTGTTCTTTATGATTGTTAAAGTGAATTTTATGAGAATCACTTCAACCAAAGGTCCAGTTGGACAGGACTTTGGAATCATTTGACTTAGAGTCACATGATGAATTGAGTGCTTAATAAAATTAATTGTGGCAAGAAAGGAATCGCCCAAAGATCCAATGGATAGGATTTTGGAATCGGTTGACTTGGAGTCAGGTGATGATTGCATGTCTTGAACAATATTAACAAAGTCATAAATTTACATGGAACTGTAAAGGTATTAAGATTTTGAGCAACAGACACATAAGTTACTGTGTATTGCTCGAATCTTCGAACAGAACACGATTAGTTATGCTTCATGATATTTGTCAAATGGTTTGACAAATATGACTTCGCTTATCGGAATAAGCGATTGATTGGAACCTTGAAGTGTTCAAGGATTTCAAAGGAAGTATAAGATCAACAGAACTTGAATGACTACATAGTCTGAGAAAATGTTTCACAATTTATCCTCTTCCAAGAACACTAATGGTTATAATGTGTCTTAGGGAAGACGATGGAGCATTGATCGAAATAGTTTTGATCCTTGATGTATAAGATACATTTCCAATTATCATTTCAATGAATTAAATATTCAACCAGTCAGACCGCAAAAGCCATATTCCGACCGTATCTTAATACTAAGTAGGTTATGCCGACACTGTCTGAAATGTAAAGCTGGGATCGTCCCACTAGTACATAGAAAATCCAGGGTCATGTAGCATTCGTCTGAATCTCATGACAAGCCTGAAACTGATCAGCGATGTCGTTTCATTGGCCATCCCGGTTATCCTTTGAAAGAAGAGTCCTTTTAGAAAGAGCTCATGTTCTAAGGAAACAGTGGGAGTAAGAATAATCCTGAAGGAGTTCAGGGATTAGCCAAGTAAAAGAACCTTTAGTCACCACTGGGTCTTGACCAGGAATTAGATTCCTGTTAAACCTGACATACCCTCTCTTCGCTTGACCAGTAGTTATTGTCACTGTCATAAGGAGTTATGATTTGGGTGATATACCGAGTAGTGGTAAAACACTAAAGATGGTACGGACAAGTAATCCGACTGCTGGAAGCATTGGTGAGCCCGGTTGCTGCCAAATAAGAGAACCTTACCACGAGACACAGTCTATGTGACAGTTTGATTGATCTTTACAACTGGTCTAGGAACCAGTGGGAGTAATTGAATCATCAAAAGAAGGGAACATAGAAATGTACTTACAGAACATCTGGTTGAATGAGTCATCACTTGGAGTCAAGCAATTGATTCTGAGAGAACACTCTCAATAGAAGATGTAATCCGAGAGGATTCTGCGTGGCACAGTGTGAGTCGTTAGTGGAGCATGTGTGGTTTACCGGCATACTAATATGGACTCACATAGAGCATGCCATTACAAAAGGTACATGGCCCCGAGATTCGTCCCATGAGCATCTCGCAAGAAAGGATATTCGGATTCTCAAAATAGGCCAAAAGGTTTGGATTTTGTGAATAGCCTGAAAGATTTCCTTTAATATGTCAGAAAGGTTTGGATTTCGGTTTTGCAAAATGTGTCATAAGTTCTGGATTTTGTGAATAGTCCGAAAGAGTCATATAACGGTGTCAAAGCCAGTGGGAGTATTGTTGTTGTCTGCTATCACTGTATGTGGGTTACATACTAGTTCTAGGAAACGTCTCTTATCATTTCAAAGTGTAATGACTTGGTGTTAAGAAACGATTCGCTATAAAAGACTTTAAGAGATACAACATACTCAGGTGGTTGTGGATATCTATTAGATAGATCATAATTATGCCAATGTGATCTTGATGAGATTCAAGATGCATAACCCAAGGAAAGGAGTTTCCTATCATTGCAAAGTGTAATGAATTGGCATGAAAGAAACAAAGAAGGTGCAGCATGCTCACATAGTTCATAGACATCTATCAGATAGATGAGACTGACTGTATTGACTTAGCCTTGAGAATATGATCTTGATGGGATTCAAGATGCATAAGAAAGAGTCCCTGAAAGGAAATGGTTTCCGGAAATCATGACACAAGGATCATTGGCAATCTTAGGATTCCGAAAGGGCTTGGAATGAGATTACATCAGGTTCCTCGAGCCTCTTGGACAAATCAGAAGTGTTATGAACATATCCCGATGACTTAATGCTTAGAGCATTGTAAGTTGGATTCAGGATATTGCCTGGCTGAGAATACTGAATGGATTTTTGAACAGACGTGAGAAATCATTGGGAAATGATTAGGGTGATTGATTTGAAAGGGTTTTCAAATCGGTAATTGTTTACACCAGGACGTGGTGCTGTAGGACTTCATGGTTAAAGAATTTCGTTGGTTTCTGATGGAGCGCGTGTGGTTCACCGGCACATTATGACACCTCGAAATTGTCTTAGGGTGTAGTCATGTAGACTAAAGACCCGAGAACCATGGGTAGTCACGGTACACATCACCGGAATGGAGTTGTGAGAGAGAATGACAAAATGACAAATTGAGATATCATCGGAAGAGTATCTGATAGGATCATCTGCAATAAAGTGTATAAGTGTTAGACACTTGGATACATAGAAAGAGTGAAAAGGTCATAGACATAGATATAAAAGGCTTGAATTGAAAGTTTAAAAGAGAATAAGAAACCGATAATAGTTATGATAAATCCGACTTGGTGATTACCTCGTGGAAACTTGGTAATGAGCAGGAGTAGCTGCCAGTCAGATTTTATGTTTCGCTTTTGCATGTTTTACTTCCTGAATAATTGGATTATTCAAACATCCACAGTCGTTCATACTCTTAGGGAGTAAGTATGAAGGAATACTGTCATGAATTGGTTTGTAGATTGTCTAAGGAGTTAGACATAGCAATAAGATTGCTGCAACGTTCATGAGTACTTGGAAATGGAGATTTGAGTATTGGATAAACCCGCGCTCAATGGATTGCTTCATGGATTATATCACGAGTAATGTTGAGACGATAATATCTTATGGTCTTAAAGTGGAGAGATATGAGTTATAATTTGCAAGGCGGTTGTTCATTGATAGTACGAAAACGCATCGGTAACTCGGTGTTATAAAACGTGCTATTGTGAGTGATTTGTCGGGTAAAAGATATAACATATTAGTCGAAGCTTATTCGTCCCTTGACCCAGACGGGAAACAGATATCTGTTGGCCACTCGATGATTTTGAAGTTGACTGAAGTGCTGGCCAGCCAGGACTGAATTGATTCGTTCAATTAGAAGTCTGAGAGTCATAAGCAAAATCGGAAATCGGGAAACAGTGTCAGACAGAGATTGATCTCAATCCATGTCTCATGTCTGAAAATATCTTGTTGGACGGAGGATCATCTGATCACTTATCTATGGACAGAACTGACTAGGTCAGAGTTCGGCAGCAGTTTCTAGGAAGCTACAATTTGCTGATTAATTAGAGGTTAAATTGGTAATTATAGTCATAGACTTATCCAAGTGGGAGACTGTTGGATTAGGTGTCTAAGCCATGACTAATAATTTGTATTTACCTAATTAATAGAAGCAAAGTCCATTTAGGTTGCCCTCATAGCTGGAGGTTTGGTAGAAAGTTCGGTAGAGAGAAAAGGTTGATTTATTATATGACTAATAAATCAAGATATTGTTTGTTAATATATTATGGAGATAATATATTAATTAGAAACAATGTTATTTGATTAATAATTAATCAAAAATTAATTGGATTGATTTATGTGGCATTAATTAGATTAATCAGGAAGTCAGGGATTAAAGTCGTACAAATTCAATAGTTGAATTGCGGCCCGCGGCGCGCCAATGTAAAGGCCGCGACGCGCGTACGTATAATCCGGAAAATGGCTGACGGCTAGGGTTTCTTGTTTCCCTATAAATAGGGAACCCTAGGCCTCATTATTGTGGCTCATTCTATTATTCTCTCTTGAAATTTCGTCCACCCTCTGGCTCCCTGGGTGTGATCTCATTTGAGGCAGGACACTTGTGCTGCTTAGTTTCAAGATTAAAACTAAATGTTAGTTTTTCTGATTTATTTCTTTTAGTTATTTTTGTTTGGCCTTTAGGAATTAGTTACATGTTCAAAGAAAGAAAACATAGATCTTTTCTAGGTTGCATGTGAACTTAGGTTATTTAGTTCTTGGTTGCGGAAAACCTTTCAAAAACTATTTATTCGTATGAGACGATGACTACTAAAACTTTGCTATAATAATCTTGAGTTATTTTCCTGAGAT
>CM042017.1:39180602-39195602 GCA_023525715.1 Cichorium intybus | reverse complement strand
GCAATCTAGGCATGAAGTCGAAATATCAAATTCAGAGAGTGTCTACACGATTCTTGAACCAATCCGTGATTTCAGAAGCCTTCCGTAGTTCTATACCTACATCCCCAACATTTATTCTTTCTCACCCTTGTTTATTTATTTGGCTACAACTGTTTAGTGCCAGTTTTGAAAAAAAGAAAAAAAAAAAAAGAAGCATTACCCGATCACCGCGCATTTACTAAAAGCAGATTAGACCGGTTACAGCCCAATCCCTTTTCGTTACTATAATTTATGGGCTTCTATCCCATAATTTATAATTGTTGACGATTTATGTAATTTACTTTAAAAAGAATAATAATTTGGGCCTTGGATTCATTATTTGATTTTATCCCGATCAGCTTTAACCGACTTAAAGCCCGAAATTTGTGACCGGTAACATCAGCACCAGTGAACTGAGCAGAACTCTCTGGACCCGGTCTGAAGGAATTAACATCCGGGCCCCTCCCTACTCCGCCGGTTAAACATTTTCGGAGGATTTTTTTTTTTTTTGTTTGATTCCGAAGTTTGATTGTATGATGATGACGACAGTTATTTTTAGGATTATGTTTCTGTTTCTCGTTATGGCTATTGAGTTTTGGTATTTAATTGCTTAATAGGTTAATATCGTGGTGATTTTGTCCAAGTGAAATGCATGGCGAATGTAAGTTTTTTTTGGTGAATTGGTGTCATCTATGGACTTCTACGTTAACTAATTATGCCAGATACTCAACATCATTAAAAATATCATGACAACTTTAAGTATCATAAGCAATACAAAAACTATCTCTA
This sequence comes from Cichorium intybus, assembly GCA_023525715.1. NCBI lineage: Eukaryota > Viridiplantae > Streptophyta > Magnoliopsida > Asterales > Asteraceae > Cichorium > Cichorium intybus. Next base: position 39,194,795 of record CM042017.1, on the reverse strand, counting down.
ATTAGTTGATTCTGATTATTCACTACGACAATACCACATGATAATGTTCTAAAGTCATATCCAAACGCTTAAAGTTACTAACAGGAAAATGGAGTAGGGGTCCAATTTTTGAAGATGGTTGCGAATTTGACACAACATTTAAAGTTTTCCATGGAAAAAATGGGGTTGTTCCTCTTTCTGAGAAAGATTGTGAAAAGACACAAAAACGTGAATCTTTACCAAAGTTTAATCCCATTTGGACCAAAGAGGACCTTTCAGTTTTGATTCTTTTTCAGAGAAATGGAAAATGGAGAAATGTAAATCTGAAACATAAAAAAAGGAGTCATCACGTAAGGTAAGTTCACGTGACTAAACATTGAAATACCTATGTATTAAAGAAAGGTCTAACTACTAGAGATAGTTGTGTACTTTAATTTGTTTGTTTATTATGGCATCTTTGTTATAATATGAAATACTGAGATTGTCATTGATGTCTCAATTACATACGAATATAAAGACACCAAAGCTAAACCCTAAACGACATTGGGCCGAAGCCCAAACCCATACACTAACATCCCCCCGCAGTTTTATCGGGAGGGACGATGAAACTGAAAACAACCAAAACAGAAAGTTTCACCTCCTACATTTGGTATCAGAGCCCTTAGGCTCAAACCGTGGGATCCTAGAAAGAGGTTCTATGTGAACCGGGTGCAGTTTAGTGAGAGACGAACAAAGCTCTGTGTGAGCCGAGTTCAAACCAGAAATCTATGTGATTAAATCTGTATTTGTGTGATAGATTTTGTGAAGATTGATCTGTGTGAGTTGAAGGCTGTGTGCTGGATCGAGATTCTGGGTGAACGAAGAAGACAAGCAACCTGTGTGGAGAAGCTAGTCAAAGTGAGAAAGAAAATCAAGAAAGGATCGAGTTAGGCGAAATGTCGGCGACAAATTCCGGTGGAACATGTACGGTTGTTGTTGGATTAGGTGTCTAAGCCATGACTTATAATTTGTATTTAGCTAATTAATAGAAGCAAAGTCCATTTGGGTTGCCCTCATAGCTGGAGGTTTGGTAGAAAGTTCGGTAGAGAGAAAGGTTGGTTTATTATGGGATTAATAAATCAATAGAAATAAAAGATATGGTTTGTTAATATATTAAGGTGATAATATATTAATTAGAAACTATATTGATTGATTAATAATTAATCAGAAATTAATTGGATTAATTTCTGAGGCATTAATTAGATTAATCAGGAAGTCAGGGATTAAAGTCGTACAAATTCAATAGTTGAATTGCGGCGCGCGGCGCGCAAATGTAAAGGCCGCGACGCGCGTACGTATAATTCGAAAAATGGCTGACAGCTAGGGTTTCTTGTTTCCCTATAAATAGGGAACCCTAGACCTCATTATAAAGTGCTCATTCTATTATTCTCTCTGGAATTCTCGTGACCTTCCTCTGGCTCCCTAGGTGTGATCTCATTTGAGGCAGGACACTTGTGCTGCTTAGCTTCAAGATTAAAACTAAAGGTTAGTTTTTCTGATTTATTCTTTTAGTTAATTTTTGTTTGGCCTTTAGGAATTAGTTACATGTTCAAAGTAAGAAAACATAGATCTTTTCTAGGTTGCATGTGAACTTAGGTTATTTAGTTCATGGTTGCGGAAAACCTTTCAGTTGTACCCGTGAGCAATCAAGGTAGTAGTATCCCGCTGCAATGCCCCAAGTTGACAGCTACAAACTATACGAGTTGGTCGATTATGGTGGAGTCGATCCTACAAGCGTACGGTTTGCGGGAAGCGATTGATCCAGTAACGGGAGGAGCGGTCGAGGCAAGAAAAAACCTAATGGCAAGGGCATTTGTGTTTCAAACTCTACCCGGAGACATATTGCTTCAAGTAGCTAAGCATAAAGATGTAAAAGACGCATGGGAAGCGCTTCGTGGGCGGTATTTGGGAGCCGAAAGAGTTCAAAAAGCAAGACTTCAAACACTTAAAACCGAGCTAGAAATGTTGAAGATGAAAGAGAGTGACACTATTGATGAGTTTTCGGGCAAACTTAGTGAGATTGCTACAAAATTCAAGAGTCTTGGGTCTAGTTTGGAAGACAAAATAGTGGTAGAAAATTGCTAAATTCGGTTCCTAAAAAATTCTTGCAGATTGTTGCATCTATCGAGCAATACTCGGAGATAGAGAATATGTCACTTGAGGAAGCTGTGGGGGGGGGGGGGGTGGTTGAAGGCATATGAAGAGAGGATTAAAGTTTTTGATGAAGATGATAATGATCAAAGCAAACTCTTACTGTCAAAAGAGGACTGGGAAGAGAGAACCAAGCGCGGTAATTTTGATCAAGAACAATTTGGACAAGGACGAGGCCGGGGTCAAGGGAGAGGTCGAGATTGTCGGTTCCAAAGCAATGAAGACCGAATGGAGCAAGGTACGTATAAAGATAAATGTTAGGAATAACAAAACAAGTTAGGCACTTCCGACAAACGATAAACGATTTCGGCAAAACACGCGGAAATAAAATGGAGAATAACGGCAAACCAAAAAAACTGTAAAATCGGAACACAATATTTAACGTGGTTCGGTCACGGGATCACGACCTACGTCCACGGGCGAACGAGAGAGAGGGTTTTATTAACACCAAGAAATTATAATCATACAAGGCTTAAACTGCACTTGTAGTCTGACCACTCACAAGAAAATATCACTCGCACTTTTGGCTGCCAAACTAGACTCTGCACAAAAGGCTATTTCACAAAATCGTGATATATCTATCTTTGTGTTTGTGTTTCTTTGTGTTTGTGTTTGTGTGGTACCTTGGTTTGCTTCTCAAAGCCTTGTATTTATAGGCATGGGAGCTAATGTGAAATGAAAATTGTGAAATCAAGAGAAGAGGCTATGGTTGGCAAGTGAGAACATGTTTTTGTTTCCCACATGTGTGTTTCCCCACATTTTGACTAAATTTTCACACTCCAAGCCTCCATATTCTAACAATCTCCCACTTGGAGGCTTGAACAACTTTCTCTGCCATCCAATTCTTGCAATGGTTTTCCAATCTCTCTCGTTCCTGCCATCCCCCCTTTTCAAACTTCTGGAAGGCCAGTTGAAGTCATACAAAACTTCAACTTGTCTGTGGTAACCACCTTGGTGAACATATCTGCTGGATTCTTCGTTCCAAGGATTTTCTTCAGATTCAGAGTTCCATCACTGATTAAGTCTCGAATGAAATGGTACCTCATCTGAATGTGTTTCGTTCTATTATGAAACACCGGATTGTTTGCCAGGTGAACTGCACTCTGGTTGTCACAATGCAGTACACAATCCTCCTGTTGCATTCCAAGTTCTGATAGGAAGTTCTTCAACCATATAAGCTCCTTGGCTGCTTCTGCAATAGCCATATACTCTGCTTCTGTGTTTGAAAGAGCAACACTCTTCTGTAATCTAGACATCCAACTGATTGCGGTACCTCCGATTGTCAACACATAACCTGTTGTGCTCTTACCCGAATCCACACATCCACCTAAATCTGCATCGGCAAACCCTTCTAAGACTACCCCTTTCTCCTGAAACATAGGGCAATCTCAGCTGTTCCTTTCAAGTAACGTAACAACCACTTTACTCCTCCCAATGCTCTCTTCCTGGATTTGACATGAACCTGTTCACTACTCCCACAGCATGAGCAATATCTGGTCTGGTGCATACCATTGCATATATCAAACTACCAACTGCAGATGCATAAGGAACTTTAGCCATCTATTCTTTATCTTCTTCCGTCTTTGAGGATTGCTTCTTTGAGAGTCTCAACTGACTTCCCAAAGGTGTACTTCTTGCTTTAGCATCTGCCATGCTGAACTTTTCTAAAACTTTCTTGATGTACTTCGTTTGCGAAAGTTTTAATGTACCGGTAACTCTGTTCCTGGCTATGCTCATGCCCAATATCTGCTTAGCAGCCCCTAGGTCCTTCATCTCGAACTCTCTGGACAACTGCTTCTTAAGCTTGTTGATCTCCTGCATGTCGGATCCAGCTATCAACATGTCATCAACATATAATAACAGGATGATGTAAAAGGAGCTGAATTTCTTCAAGTAACAGTAGTGATCCATCTCACATCTGCGATACCCACTCCTTTGCATGAAGCTATCAAACTTCAAGTACCACTGTCTTGGAGCTTGCTTCAATCCATACAGACTTTTCTTCAGTTTCACACCAGATTATCCTTACCGACTGTAAGAAAACCTTCTGGTTGTACCATGTAGATGTCTTCTTCCAGGTCGTCATGGAGAAAAGCTGTTTTCACATCTAGCTGTTCTAGATGGAGATCTTCAGAGGCTACAATACCCAAGACCATTCTGATTGTAGTCATCTTCACAACTGGAGAGAAGATCTCATTATAATCAACCCCTCTTTTCTGTTGGAACCCCTTGACCACTAATCGTGCCTTGTATCTTTTACTGCCATCAATCTCATCCTTTACCCGGAACACCCATTTGTTCTGCAGTGCTTTCTTCCCTGCTGGGAGCTTGACTAAGGACCAAGTCTGGTTCTTGTCAAGTGAGCTCAATTCGTCTTCCATAGCCTTCTTCCACTGTATGAAATCTTTCATCCTCAGGGCCTCTGAATAAGACTCAGGTTCACCATTCTCTGTCAGCAATAAGTAATTTGCTGAAGGAGAGTACCTGTTTGGAGGTCTTCGTACTCTAGTGGATCTACGAACAGTAAGAGTTGAGGTCTCTGCATCATCTGCAACCCCGTCTTCAGAACTACTGTCATCTGTGCTCCCACTATCTCCATATACATCAGAGCTCCCACTGCTTCCTGAACTTTCACCTATCTCTAGAGTATTGATAGGTTTCACAACGTCATCTTCAGAGATTTCTTCAAACTCGACTTTACTTTCTGCTTTCTCTGGTGGCTTGTTCCTGCCTGAGCTCTCTGCAAGTTTATATTTATATAGGACATTCTCGTTGAACACCACATCCCGGCTTCTGATAACCTTTTTATTTTGGTTATCCCAGAAGCGGTACCCCATGTCATCCAACCCATAGCCTATAAAAGTGCATTTCCTTGCTTTTGCCTCTAGCTTATCTCTCTCCGAGTCTGTAACTTTGACATAAGAGACACAACCGAAAACCTTCAAGTGTTTGAGAGAAATATCACGGCCTTGCCATTCCTCTTCTGGAATCTTGAACCCTATGGGGACTGAGGGTCCTCTGTTGACTAAATATGCTGCTGTGTTGACCGCATCTGCCCAGAACATCTGGGGTAAACCTGCATACAGTCTCATGCTCTTAGCCCTTTCGTTCAATGTACGGTTCATCCTCTCAGCTACTCCATTTTGCTGAGGTGTCTCTGGAACCGTCTTCTGCATTCTGATTCCTTGGTCAGCACAGTAATCAACAAATTCTTTACTACTGTATTCGCCCCCATTGTCTGATCTGAAACACTTGATCTTCAAGTCTATTTCATTTTCCACAGTAGCCTTCCATTTCTTGAAAGTGTTGAAAACTTCAGACTTATGCTTCAAGAAATAAACCCAAACCTTCCTTGTGCAATCGTCGATAAACGTGATATAGTATCGGGATCCTCCCACTGAAGAAACTAAAGTGGGACCGTAGACATCTGAATGAACTAGCTCCAATTTCCCGGACTTGGGCTGATGACCAACCTTCTTGAAAGTAACTTTCTTCTGTTTGCCAAGAACACATGGCTCACAGAAATCGACTTTCACAGTCTTCAGCTCTGGTATTCTTCCTTTGGAAACTAGTATCTTCATTCCATTCTCACTCATATGCCCAAGTCTTTGGTGCCATAGAGTAGATGCCCCAACTTCTTCAACAGCGTGTGCTTCGGCATCAGAAACTTCCACCATATAAAGTGTACCCCGCTTCTATCCTCTAGCAACAACTAAATTCCCCTTTGTCACCTTCCACTGATGATCACCAAATATAACATGGTGACCTTCATCATCAAGCTGCCCTACGGATATTAACATCCTCTTCAAGTCAGGAATGAACTTGACATTCTTCAAAGTCCAATATGTACCTAAAGTTGTCTTGAGGACCACATCCCCAACACCTGTAATATCCAGGCTCTTGTTGTCTGCGAGTCTGACATTTCCTTTGTACTGCCGGAAATTCTGCATTACTTCTCTGGAATGACTAGCATGGAACGATGCACCAGAATCCATGATCCAGGATTCTGTTGAGTTTTCAACACAGCAAATGAGTGCATCATCTTCAGAATCTATTGCCATATTGACTTCCTTCTTGCCTTTGTCTACTGAAGGCTTTGGGCACTGATTTCTGAAATGACCATTCTCTTTGCAGTTCCAACAGGTAATATCAGTCCTGTTTTTCTGACCACCTCTCTTTCTCGACTTTGATCTTTCTCTACCACCGCCTCCTTTGTTGGACCTTCTTCCTCTGTCTTCTGTACTTAGGAGACTACTGGAAGATTCTCCGGCACTCCGTCTTCGCACATCCTCCCCAAGGATTAAGTCGCGAATACCTTCGAATGACAACTTAGCCCCTCCAGCTGAACTGCTAACTACTATTACTGTACCGGATCTCAGGCAACGAAGATAATAACAGTAACGCCTGGACTTCGTCTTCGAATCCAATATCAACAGATATCAATCTTGATATTATTGAGTTGAATTCATTCACATGGTCTGTCACAGAGCCTCCTTCTTTCATCTTCAGATTCACCAACTGCCGAATCAAGAAAACCTTATTTGCCGCTGAAGGTTTTTCATACATATTAGACAGCGCGTTTATCAGATTGTAGGTTTTCTTCACACTGACAATATTGTATGCTACATTCTTTGCCAATGATAACCTTATAACTCCAAGTGCCTGCCGATATAATAAGTCCCATTCTTCCTGCGCTTCAGGTTTTGTTCCGAACAGTGGTAGATGTAATTTTTTCTGGTAGAGATAATCTTCGATTTGCATTCTCCAAAATCCGAAATCGTGACCTTCGAATTTTTCGATCCTAACTTTCCCATCTTCAGCCATAGCTCGAAAAGTAATATTTTATAAGGTCAATCGAAACCTCGTTTCTGATGTGGAAGATCAGACTAAGCTGCAACCACAGAGCATACACGAGATACGACTTCCTTTAAACCCGGAGCTCTGATACCAGTTTGTTAGGAATAACAAAACAAGTTAGGCACTTCCGACAAACGATAAACGATTTCGGCAAAACACGCGGAAATAAAATGGAGAATAACGGCAAACCAAAAAAACTGTAAAATCGGAACACAATATTTAACGTGGTTCGGTCACGGGATCACGACCTACGTCCACGGGCGAACGAGAGAGCGAGGGTTTTATTAACACCAAGAAATTACAATCATACAAGGCTTAAACTGCACTTCTAGTCTGACCACTCACAAGAAAATATCACTCGCACTTTTGGCTGCCAAACTGGACTCTGCACAAAAGGCTATTTCACAAAATCGTGATATATCTATCTATGTGTTTGTGTTTCTTTGTGTTTGTGTTTGTGTTTGTGTTTGTGTTTGTGTGGTGCCTTTGTTTGCTTCTCAAAGCCTTGTATTTATAGGCATGGGAGCTAATGTGAAATGAAAATTGTGAAATCAAAAGAAGAGGCAATGGTTGGCAAGTGAGAACATGTTTTTGTTTCCCACATGTGTGTTTCCCCACATTTTTGACTAAATGTTCACACTCCAAGCCTCCATATTCTGACAATAAACGGCATATTAAATGCTATAATTGTCAAGAATATGAGCATTATGCAGCCGAGTGTCCAAAGAAAGAAACAAAAGAAGAAGTTAATTTGATTCGAGACGATGATGAGCCGGCACTACTTTGAAGAAACGGATTAATGTCAAGATTAAGGGGGTGAGTGTTGGGTAATCTTGACATGGGAGTGGGGTCACGGGTTACAAGTATTTTTCAGCATATTAATTAGTATTAACTTAGTATTAATTAGAATTTAGTTGTGGTCAATTGTTTGTTTTGTTTTTACCAGGTCATTAGGAGTATATGGAGCAAATGGGTGAATTAGTCTCCTGTACATGAATTCTAGCCTATTTAAGGCATTTTGTGGGTGTTGAATAAAGTAATATATAGCTTTTCCATCTTCTTCTTTTCTTTTTTCTTTTTTTGAAAATCAGAGTCACTTATTCTTATTTGAAAAGTTAGGTTTTTTTGTTCAAAAGAAAGTTTCACCTCCTACACGGAAGCATGTTGGCTGTTGTTTGGAGGGCTCTGATACCATATTATCGGAAGAATAATATGATTCTCATACATTACTCAAGATACATTACAGCAATATATACATACACGTACAAGGTAAAAGACCGAGAAGGATATGTGCCATATCTAATACAAGAGGGCTGTACATGGGCTAATAATATATGTATACACTAACATTTAGAAGTCACAATCCAGAATATTTATCAACTTGAAATTTGAGCCTTCATATTGTATTTGAACTTCTTACCTTAGATTTAGTTTTCTTTTTTTTTTTCTTTTTTTTTGTCATTAGGGACATTAACTACAAACCTTGGTTGTATAGATGTAGATATTTGTGTTAGGACTGGCTCCAATGTTGTAGTGACCATGGCACACAACTTGTAAGTCACGTGCCTTGTTGTGTAGATGATCTTTAATATTTATGTCCGATTTCAGACAACTTTTAGTGTAGCTTTGCATGCCCAAAGCCTTTTACATTTGAATGTAGGGAATGGTTTATTTAATTATCCCAATTTCCCCTTTGGTCGTTTTGATGAATTTGATTATTCATATGTGCTTATTTTAATGGTTGTTTTGTCAATCAATATGTAACCGTCATGCTGTCACTCCGATGTGGTCCTATGTGGACTTAGCCACTCTCACAGATTGCACCACATTAAATGATCATGTATCTCATTTTTCTATCATTTGTAAAATTGTATGTCTTCTTTTGGTAGACATTGTTATCATTTGTTTCCACATCCTATTTGTTATATGTGGTGATTGATGGGTTGCACTCGTCGATTGTGTCAATTGCTTCGATTTGTGCTTTGCGGTTTTTACTTGATAGTTCTTTGACTATTGTTTGAATTCATTCCAACAAAGTATTGTTGTTTAAATCTAATAAAATAATATTAATGTATAAATGAATAATTATGCAATTCTATGTCAGTTTAGGGCTGTAAACGAACCGAACAAACACGAATGGTGGCTTCTTCATGTTCGTTCGTTTAACTTTAAAAGATAAATGAATGAACACAAACAATTAAATGTACAGACTTTTGTGTTTGTGTGTCGGTTCAGAAACCGACAGTTCTGTACCGGAACCAATCATATTGGTTCTGGTTCAGAAACTGGAACCAATCACATCGGTTCCAATTCAGAAACCGACGGTTGCAGTGCCAACTACAAGTACTCAGATCCAATGCTCACCTCACTTAAACATGTAACGTGCTCATTTGTACTTTTTGAATGTTTAGTAAGATATTAATTTATTTCTTGTATAGTGAAGTACTGAAGTTGTTAAATCATTACTATTATTGGTTACTCCAAGTGAAGAAATAGTTTATTTTAAACTCGGATTGCGTGTAAATTATGTCATTTGTATAAGATCTGCATTTTTTTCGTTGTATAAGATTTGTATTTTTTTTAAGAGAAATGAAATTGAATAATGATATAAGCACATCAAAATTTGATGCGTGTGGGGCTAAGATGTTGAGAGTTGCATGTTATATAGGTTTAAATGTTATAAGTACATTATTGATGACTTTTGTTGTAGGAATTGCAAGTAAAAAGAAAAAACTAAAAGGGTCTATGTATGCAAGAAGAGAAGTAAGAGGATACATTTTATCAAGTATTTATACCGTAAGGCCACTACATGGAACATTTCGGCATAAAGAGCAAAATCTGTTCGCGCTCCCTAAAAACAAATTTTTTTTTTTGAACGGCAAATATATCCTACTCCTACTCCTAAACTACTCCTTGTTATGTTAGTGCCAGGGTTTGAACCCATGACCTCCTTGTTAGTAATCACCTTGTTAGCCAAGTGGGCTAGCCAAAACCTAATTAGACCTATTACAATTAATCCATGTCTAATTACATGGTCTGAACTCAATGCCTTGCACAATAAGCCCTTTAAGCGACTGGTCAATGGGAAAGTTGACCGAAAGTTCCACAAAACTCGAGGGAACATCTCTAAGTTGTTCATCTATTTGTACTTCCATCCAACCATCTTTCCTTCGTTGTGGAATGCCTTTTATTTTGGGTCTATTCAATGGATTGTGGGTTTTTTCATTGATCTTTCGTCTGATTACTGGTGTTTGAGGACTAAGCAAATAGATATACCGTGAGATTGATACTGACTCGGTGAAATGACTAGTCATCCACACTTTCAATGGAGGCTCAAATCCAGAATGGTTTTCTTGTAATTTGTAAACAAGGTAAGCTCCATAACATGTTTTAGCTGATAGCATGTTGGAGGTACTGCAACTTATGGTAAAACTCCATGTAGGATCAAAAGCGACTTCTTCAAATCTGCAAAACGACATTGCAACTTATAATTAGTGGTGAATTTTAATTTTTTTATTATTTATTTATAACGGAGGGAAGAACCTTGATTCGGGTAAAGACCGCCAACTCCATCTATGTTTTTCCAAAGCCACTGCTGCGGGTAGCATAAGACATTTCTTCCCGTTTTTGTCAAGAGAAAACCACTGTTAAAAGAAATAGGATATTAGAAACAAGTAATATTTAAGAAAGTTTCAAATTGATAGGAATGAATCGGTTATGGTGAATTTACCTCTTTGTCTTTGATCTGGAGAAAGAACCCTTTGCGAAGAATAGAATAGAGTTCCTTCTTTGTTGTCCATTGCAACTTATTTTTTGACCATTTGATTATGTTTTCATAATCACTTGGTAATTTTTCTTTCCAATATGTATCTAAATGAGATATGGCATGCGTATCTACCTCATCGTCCTCTAATACTGCTTGACGTTCCACCTATATATAAAACTTACACGTGAACGACAATGGAATAAAGTCTTGTAAATGTGTAGTATTTTCTAAAACACAAAAACAACTTTAATCTAAACTAGTGACGATGTTTTGACGTTGAGGCGGATTTATTAATAATATATTTTTGATTGAATAAATTAATGGAAAAGGTTATGTCTTGCAAAATGTAAAGACAACGGGACCATTCAAGTAATTTTATTAGCCATGGATCATTTTCGTAATTTTATTTTACATTATTATAAAGGGGTTATTTATGTAATTTTTGCAAATCTAAAAACACAGGGACCATTTATGTTATTTGGCTTTACTACTACAAATGGACAATTTTTGTAATTCTATAAATTAAAAACCGATTGACCATTTTTGTAATTTTTAGAAATATAATGACTATTTTTGTTGTTTTGTCATACTATTACATAATAACCATTTTTATAATTCTACAAACTAAAAATACAATGGCCATTTTTGTAATTTTTTTAAATAGAAGGCGTATGTACCAATTCTGTTAATAATTTTTGCAAAGCTCACGATGACCATTTTTGTTGAGAACTTTTGTCATTTGGCTGTATTAGGCCGTATTATTATACATGGACTATCTCTGTAATTTTGCAAATTAAAAAACTTAGAAACCATTTTTAGAAAATTAAAAATATAAGGACTATTTTGCTGTTTTCCCATATACTATTACAGATGGACTATTTTGCAATTTAAAAATATAAGGACCATTTCTGTAATTAAGATGATGTATAATGAACAAACCGGAATTTGTTGGTTTGCTATCTCCACGGGCTGAAACTCAACGCCTTCAACTAACAATTGATTCCAGCATTTAAATGTAATTTCAAGATCAACATTTTTGTTGTCGCTAGTAAATTGATACAATTCAGCCGTCAACCATCCATCTTTTCTCGTATCTGCTAAGTACAAAGTCGAAGATTCTGTTTCCCCAGCCAGTATGTAATTAAGGCGCGAATTGGTAGAATCTGAATCGTATAAACAAAACACAAGGTTTACTGCGTATGTGACATGTGGCGACAAAAATTGTGTTCGGACACGTATTTTGAAATCCGAACAAATTTGTGTATTGATGTACTCAGCAAATCTGCACCAAGATCCAAACAATACATAAGCATATATAGTCTTAAGAACCTACTAATAAAAAATGAGGACAACTTACCTTGATTTTTCCTTAGCATAAAATTCATAAGGAAGAGGTGCATGGGTAATTGGATAGAAACATTCGGCCGCCGATATCATTTCACAATGTTCTCCTTTCTCATTTAACCAAAACCACTGTCCATTATAATTTAAAACATCTCAAGTTAGCTCGATGAATTGATGGGTGGATTTTAGTGTGTTGTGGTGGTGACAATCAAAGATTGAAGTGTGGTTAGGTTGAAAGTCATTTAGACTCTGTTTGGCAGAAATAAGATAACTTATTGTAATTTAGCATTTGTAATACCAGTACAATTGTTTATAAGCTAGTTTATTGATAAAGTACCTTGAGATAGCTTATTGATAAGCTACTTTGTAAGTTAAAAGCTAGCTTTTCGATTAGTGCGTCAAACAGAGCCTTAGTTACATGACTTTTTTGTGGCAAATACATCGTATACTTTGCAAACAGTATTCGGTCCTATTCATGTGAAATACCTCAAATTAAAGCTATTATTATGCAAATACCATTTCAATAAATCATAATTAACCATTGGTAAAATAAATAAATGAAGTCTAAAGTAGGAGTTTATAGACGTATATAATCACCGTTTTCCCCTGGTTAAGGAAAATTCCTTGAAAGAGAAGCATCTTTAGTTCCTCTTCGGATCCATACGCTAGAGAAGGTACCGCGATCTTACACATCTCTATTGTTTTTTTAAACCGCGCTTTCCTACGTGCCTCTTCATAGCTCATTAGTGGTTCAACCTCTTCAAAATTCTCCTGAAACTGAAGCGCAATATTAAGTTTTTCCACAACGTGATACATCTCCGGCCGTTTTTCACGAGATTTCTTCAAACATTGATAGGCAATAGATGAATATGTTTCCAATGACCTCGGATCCATCTTTTCCTTCATATCTTCAAAGATAATAGTATCTATTTTCTTTTGTTTGTAGCTCTTTTTCCACATTCGCACTAAACTCCTGAACTTACCATTGTTATTTTCAAAGCATAGTTTCCCGCACAATACTTCAAACAAAACCACGCCAAAAGAGTAAACATCTGACTCTTTTGTTACGATGCTAGTCTCCATATACATTGGATCTACATACCAAAAGGTACCAGCAACATTTGAGACAAGAAATGTATGCTGCTGATTAGCGGGTCCTAATTTCGACAGTCCCATGTCAGAAATTTTGGCATTCCAATTCTCATCTAGTAAAATGTTGGAGCTTTTTATATCACGGTGGAGAACTCTTTCTTTCGTCTCCTTGGGATCATGAAGGTAACACAGTCCCGTTGCAGCCCCAAGACATATCATGAGACGTTGTCTCCATGTGAGACTAGTGCTACTAAGATAACGATCAAGGCTTCCATGAGACGCGAGCTCATACACAAGGATCTTCTCACCATCCTGATCACAAAATCCCAAGAGAGATACGAGATTTTCATGCGTGTAACGCGAAAGCAGTAGGATCTCTTTCAAGAACTCGGGATCTCCTTGCCCATACTTGCGATCTAGCCGCTTAATTGCAACCATGCTACGGTAGTGAGAGAGTACTCCTCTGTACACTTTCCCGAATCCACCTTTTCCGATGAGTTTGCTGTCATCAAAGGTGTTGGTGGCTGATTTTATCTCTTCGAGTCCGATTGCAAGATGTTGAAACTCCTTGAGAAAGGCTTCCATTGTTTTTTTGATCAAACAGATTCGAAGATGTTCGAACTCTTAAAATCCTAAACAACGCTAACTAGTGATTTTACTACAACAGCTCTATTAATCTGAGCTTCTTGGAAAAGAGTTTAATCAGAGAAAAACTTTAATAAAGTTTTCATAAAGCAACACCAGAATCAACAGGTAATAGAGAAAACGATTAAAAAACTTTATTTGAAGAATATCTAAGTTTCGAATAATGATCGAAAATTCGCGTACAATCCACTTCAAGACAGCTACTTCCAGTATTTACAGAATCGGTCCCTCTGGCAACAAGTTCTGCATAAAACAAGTCAACTTGGACAACTCCTTAACCTTTTATTAAATAAGATTGCATGGATAGAATTGTAATTTAA
>CM042017.1:38978102-39175602 GCA_023525715.1 Cichorium intybus | reverse complement strand
TTTGATGTATTATAGTTCATAAGATGATTTTTCTATATGAAATTCTTTAAAATGATTTTTTGAAGAAAAATATGATTCAGTCAAGAATGACCAATTTTTGGAATAATAACACGATGATTCTGTTAGAATATCCGAAAATTTGAAGATGAAACTAATAATTTCGTTAATAATTTTATTATTAAATTGATTTGATCCTAAAAATCAGTTACTTTCCTTTTTTCCTCAAAATAAAATGTCTAATTTACCCTTTTGTAACCGTTTTTTAAAAAACAATTTAATAACATAATGGATAATTATAATTATGTCATTCTAATCTAGACCATTAATATTTCAAATCCTACGGTCCAGATTTGGTTTTACGACCACACAATAATTGTGGTCCTTAATATAACCTAACCATATATATATATATATATATATATATATATATATATATATATATATATATATATATATATATATATATATATATATATATATATATATATATATAAAATCCAACATATACCAAACATATCTTATATTTCGATTGTGAAAAATTCCTTTCGCTAGAAAAGATAATTGTGTGCATAGTATTTGTAAAATAAATGAATAAATGTTTACTATTAGGTATGAACACACGTTACTAAAAAGGGAAAAATACTACAGTAGCCCATTGAACTTTTCATTTTACATCTATTTGGTTCATTAAGTTTTTTTTTCTTGCTGCTTAGGTGCTCAAGGTTTCCAAAACCGGGTAAGGTGAATGTGGCAACCGGTTCCACCCGATTGCTGTCCAGCTCATTAGCTCATCTCCCGTTAAAACAAATCAGATTGTGACAGCTAGTTCGAAACACCAAGATGCCTGTTTACATTCTAACCAGGAATAGTGTAAAACTTAGGGACCACGTTTGTGCTTATGGTCCTGCTTTAAAAACCCACCCCCTTCCCTCATTCGATCACATCCTGAAATCTTCATACCCTAAATTGGAAAAAATTATTCAACTCATTTTCGTATAAATCTTCAGTCATGTCGTCATGTTGTAGCCATTGTTTTACTGGCTTCCACGTAGCCGATGTGATGGAGGACCAACACCCTTGCCATTGCGATATATTCTCGATGGAGACCCATCTCAAGATGGAGATGATGAAGCAAGAAATCACAACCGAAGTTCACACCATGAAAGAAGCGATAATGTACATCCATGAGGACATGGGTCCTCGATATTGTGATTGCAGGTGGAAATGGGTAGTCGTCGCGATGGTGACGGTGGCGGTTACTTGGTTCGCCTATCAATACTAGCGGAGGAGAAGGTGGGGCAGGGTTTTTGGTGTCTGTCAGAAGGTGTTTTGGTGTACAAACTGAAGTCCTGCAGTAGCAAGCGTTTTGTTATTTAGTTTGTGTAGTAAGGGAGATGGTAGATTGGTAGTTGATGGGTAGGGTTTGTTGGTGGGTTTTAGATCTATTAGGTTTTTTCTTTTGGATAGTGTTGGGCATTGTCATGGGTCTGTCAATCCGATTTGTTAATTCGTATGTTTTTCCCTATATATGAATGACAACTTTATCTATCGCAGATTACGTACACATATTGTTATGATATTTGATTATTTAACATGAATATTCATATAAGATCTTGTATATACAAAAGGTTTGAATGATAACAGCAAAATGTGTATGAATGATAGTGTTTCTGATTGTGGATACAGTGATTTCAAAACCTTGTATATTAAATGGTACGAAATGGTTATCATATTCCATTTGTCACTTTGTATATGAAATGGTACAATGATCAGTTTGGTAATGCAGGGTGACATGATCAGTTTGTATATGAAGTGTTACATATACATAAATAAATCTTGATTATCAAAATATCATGTGACATATCATGTTATGGTATATCATGCTGTAATTTGATTCTCAAGTCCCAAGTTCTAGTGATCTTAGTTCTTCAACAAGAATTTCATTACCAAGGGTGTTATTGATTGTTGTAGGAATCATGAGACCTTACAAAAGAAGAATCTAAAGAAACCCTTCAACGTAACACCAAATTAGTGAATGAAACAATAGCAGAAGGGTTAAACGGTACTTACAAAGTGTCTCCTTTGTGCTTACTATCATAGATTGTGGTACACCGAATTGCAACATCTGAAGGAGGGTAAGCCATAAGTCTCGTTATTCCATGTGGATCGACCATGCTTGCCATTTTCACTACCAAGTTAGGACCATATAAACAGTGAATTCAAGAAGTATAATTGATCTTATATTTCATATACTATTCAAATACTTTAACCTTTTATTTGTCGGTTTGACACACCAACAAACACTAGAAGAAGAGGCGTTGAAAAATGGTAAAGATTAATAAATATTTATTAGGCATTGATTTATAGTGCTTATTAAATGGTAGTACTGTGACAATCATATATCCATAATACGAAAATCAAACATTCGTATTGTGAAAATCAAACTTTCGTACAAGGAAGATCAAACTCATTTATTGTTTATGCTTTTACTATGAAATTTAGACTTTCATACCGCAAAAATCATAGTTTCATATAGTGAAAATTAGACCAATTTATTGTTTATACTTTGACAATGAAATCCAGACGTCCATATTGCAAAAATCATACTTCCGTACAGTGAAAATCATACCTCTTTACTATTTATACTTTAACTATGAAATTCAGATACTCCTACTACGGAAATCATACTTCTATAGTACGGAAATCATACTTCTATACAACGAAAATCAGACCTCTTTACTAGTTATAATTTAACTATGAAATTCATTTGTACTGTGAAAATCATATGTCCATACTACAAACTTTGTCATATTTACTACACTACATACAATGGTTATTTATAAGAGCTTGAATAACTAATAATTTCCACTCAATGATGAATACACACATTGTCATTGGCAAAAGCTTGTTGTGCAACTAAAAATATGAATTCGCTAATTGAAGTTCAAGAAGAGAGTTTTGCCAATCTACTTACATATTCGTATAATCTGTAAAAAACAAATCATTCAACTATTACCCACGTCACTAAGGATTTGACTGATCATTTTGAGTTCTGTTTTGTTTCTCTCGGATGTGTGGTATGATATTTTTCTAATATATCGGTACTTTGTTTGTAATTAAAATTTCATAAATACAGTTTTGATTGATTGTTTGATATTTTGTATATGCATACATTTTGAGCTACTTACGCCTATTGATATTATTAAGCAGTAACCCTCTTAAAGGGAAGTATATAAAGACAATGTTAATAGTAGTTGGGGTGGATGGCTATGATCAGACTTTGCCCATAGCATACAGTGTCGACACTACATAAACTGTAGCATCTTGAACCTACTTCTTTATGAGGCTTAAAGAATGTATAATGATTGCTACAGAAGTTGTGTTCATAACCAATATGTCTGAATCACATTGCACTTAGTCAAACTTTCTCAATTTCATATTTTAGGTAATGTGTTTGAAATTTTTTATGAGATTGCTATATTGGACTAGAAAAGCTTAACAACCAGAAGGTTTGTTTTGGCAGACATGCAAAGACAAGACCAAGCCAACTTTAAGGAAAATTTTGCTACACTATAGCAAATGCTACCAAGTAAACGTGCATTGATTGACAATATTGGTCATGTAGAATAGGCACAAGTTTATTTTTCCTAACATTTGATTTGATATAATGACCGCTAATATTCCTGATGTCGCCTGCATATTTTTTAAGGATGGAGAGAATATATTGATAACAACCCTCATGGGAGGCTATCCATGAGGCAATTCATGTCTAGTATAGAGACCACAGGGCCATAAGAGGGGTGTATATATATATATATATATATATATATATATATATATATATATATATACATATATATATATATACATATATATATACATAAATACATATATATATATATATATATATATATATATATATATATATATATATGTGTGTGTGTGTGTGTGTGTGTTGAATTTATAAATATATAACTATCTTATAGTACTCAATGACAACAATCCTAATATTATTTGTAGGGGGATTTGTTGGCGATTTTACCCCATACACATCACGTATAATTCAAATGAGGATGCATAAGTCAATTATATATATATATATATATATATATATATATATATATATATATATATATATATATATATATATATATATATATATGTGTGTGTGTGTGTGTATGTGTGTTGAATTTATAAATATATAACTATTTTATAGTACTCAATGACAACAATCCTAATATTATTTGCAGGGGGATTTGTTGGCGATTTTACTCCATACACATCACGTATAATTCCATCTCCACCCGAGTTGTTAGAAAACTAATAAATACTTACTTAATCCAATATTCAATAAGCAAATACATTTATTATTTCTAACATTAAAAAATTTACATACAATTATTCGTTATAACATTCTAAACTTTGCTTGTGATGAATGAGAACCTATAAGTATATATCTTAAACACCTTAAGTGTTTGAAGTAGCTTATGAAAATAATACATTAGACATCAACATAATTGCCTTAAAATAGATAAAATAAATGTTGAGATATGACATTTTCATGTATGGACACCCGGAGAATGTGAAATCTCAACCATCTTGAGGGTAATATTACACATTTTCACAAGTGCCCACCTACGAAAATAGGTATCACTCAAAAAATGCATCACATCTGCAAAAAATGTCATATGTGATGTATTTTTTTGGGGTGAAATCTCTCATTTTCAGAGGTGTCCACTTGAGAAGATATGTAATCTCACCCAAATGTTCAGCCTATCTACATTAAATTGTGATATATGACACAAGCACAACGTTTAACAAAGTAGCAAGACTTGAGTAATGAGTGTTCTAAGACTTGAGAGTTGAGAGAATTTGTAGATTTTATTTTTCGAAAAATGAAATAAAACGAAACTTGAACATTTTATACATATTTTACTGGGTTCTATAAAAATTTTCAGGCTAACAGAGATTTTCACAGGTCGACATATGTGCAATTTCCCGTTTGAACTTTTTTCGTAGGTGAGAAAGAACTTTGCAACTTTTATTTTACGAAATTCATGGCTATTTTAGTAATATCTATATTTTTTGTTATATTTAAAAAAAGTAAATTATAAAATTAGTCTTATTTATTATTCTATTATTTTAATTAAATATTATATTGTGTTATTTATATAAAGATATTGGTAGCAAAATATATTGTAGTTCAAGTGAAAATACTGTTCGCGCTCCCTAAAAAGTTTTCCTTTCTATTTTCCCTCCCTTTTATCTTCACTCTCTAGGGTTTTCAAAACCCCAAATCACTGCAATTACGCATTCATCCGATCAAGACTATGGCGGTTAATCTTACTACCGGCGCAATATCGATGCTAACGAGCGGCGAATGGCAAGACGTGGATCTGAAACCAGTGCTTCAGGTGCTCGATATCCGGATTGTTCAAACGCAAACTCCGACTGGGGGTGGTGGAGAAAAGAAGGATAGATACAGGGTATCATTATCTGACGGTTCTTTCCATCAACAAGGGATGCTTGCTACTCAGCAAAATGAGTTGGTTATCTCTGGACAGTTGCAGAAGGGTTCCATTATTCAGTTGACGAATTTTGTTTGTAATACGATCCGCGAACGCCTGTACGTGTTATATCTTCTCTCATTTCTGATTTGTTTGTTTGCGAAAACCTTTCTGCTAGTAAAAATGATTCGATGGATCAAAGCTTTCTTCCATCACTATTAGGGTTTATGATAAAAGTGTCTTTCTTTGTACGCGCTTGGTACATTACAGATTCAAAACTAATCTCTTTCGGAATTAAAACAGAGATAGAAGCTTATTCCTCTTACCAAGTTATGTGCTCATAGAATCTGATTAACTGAAAAACTCACTTGCTTTTGAAAAACAGAGAACGAAGCAGGTAGTCATTTCTTTTGAGAAATGGATGATTCTTGTATCATATTTGCATTTGTCAATGAATAACATGAATCACATCAATGGATAATCTTCTATTTGTTTCATCTTTACATTTTTCATGTCCATACAAGTTCCCATCAGTATAATTCACTGACTAAAATCTCTCCCATTTACTTTGTGCAGTATCATTATAATCGTTGAACTCAATGTGATTCTTGATAAGTATGATATAATCGGTGATGCAAAACCATTCCCACAAAAAGTCTCTGGTAATGAAGCTCCTTCAATGGCAAAACCTTCACCACCAATTCAATCTCCTTACAATCAACCACCACCAACAACCTTCAATAATGCTCAATTTTCCAACCAAGGTCCACCTCCCGGCTCTGTTATTCGCCCACATTCCAATCCCAACTCAAATCCTTCTACTTTCATGCCTGTGAAACCAGAACCTATTACTACTACAAACAACCGTATGCCGCCAGTCCAACCACCATACAACCGCCCACCACCAATATACACCAACAGAGGTCCCATGTCCAAAAACGAAGCACCACCAAGAATAATCCCAATTGCTGCTTTAAACCCCTATCAAGGTAAATGGACAATTAAAGCCAGAGTCACCTCAAAAGGCGAATTAAGACGTTACAACAACCCAAAAGGAGACGGTAAAGTTTTCTCATTCGATCTTTTAGATTCAGATGGCGGTGAAATCCGTGCCACTTGTTTCAATGCTGTTGCTGATAATTTCTACAACCAAATTGAAGTAGGAAAAGTTTATTACCTTTCAAAAGGAACCCTAAAACCTGCTCAAAAAACATTCAACCATTTAAAACACGACTTCGAAATCACCCTCGACCATACCTCGACAGCTCAGCCTTGTTTCGATGATGACACATCAATTCCACGTCAGCAGTTTCATTTCCGTTCCATTAGCGAAGTCGAAAACATGGATAACAACACCGTTCTAGATGTTATCGGTGTTGTAACAACTGTCAATCCCACATCATCAATCATGAGAAAAAACGGCGTTGAAGCCCAAAAAAGAACTCTTTTTCTAAAAGACATGTCGGGAAGAAGCATAGAGTTGACTTTATGGGGTGACTTTTGTCACAAAGACGGTCAAACCCTCCAAGAATTGACCGATTCCGGTCAATTCCCGATTCTTGCTGTGAAATCAGCTCGAGCATATGATTTCAATGGAAAAACATTATCCACAATAACATCAAGCCAGCTCAGCATAAACCCCGATTTCCCAGAAGCTCAAAAACTAAAAACATGGTTCGATAGTATCGGAAAAAACACCCCGTCTATTTCAATGTCCCGTGAAATTTCCCAAAATAAAGATTCATTCAAAACAATCTCCCAAATTAAAGACGAAAAACTCGGTACTTCCGAAAAACCCGACTACATCACAATAAACGCGACCATCTGGCAAATGAAACTCGAAAACTTTTGTTACACCGCGTGTCCGATAATTTTAGGTGAAAGAAAATGCAGTAAAAAAGTTGTGGATAATGGAGATGGAACATGGAAATGTGAGAAATGTGATAAAATTGTTAATGAATGTGATTATAGATATATTTTGCAACTAAATATACAAGATCATACCGGTGATGTATGGGTGACTTCTTTTCAAGAAACGGGTGAGGAGATTTTGGGTATTTCAGCAAAAGAGTTGTATTTTATGAAACATGAAGAACAAGATGATGAGAGATTTGTGGAAATTGTTAGGAGTGTTTTGCATAATGAGTATTGTTTTAAGTTGAAAGTGAAGGAGGAAAGTTGGGGTGATGAACAAAGAGTGAAATCGAGTGTTGTGAAAGCTGAAAAGATTAAGTTTTCGGCGAGTATGAAGGTGAGGTTGTTGGAGATGGAAAAGATGAGGGGAAATGACGGAAATGCCCCTGCTGGTGTTGGTCAGCAAGGGGTTTTGGGTGCGAATCAGGTGGGGCATTTTGGGAATCAGTTTGGTGGTGTTAACAATGGTGTGGCTTTTAGGGGTGGAAAAATTGGTGGTTATTAAGTTTAAAGGTATGTGATTGTTTGAAATTTATACATACATGCAATGGGTTTATTTGAGTTATATGATGACATTTTTCATACAAGTTTTTGTACACTTTTTTACAGCTTATTTTTACAATGTTTTAAACTTGTTTTACAACTTTTTTTTTTAAACGAAAGTATTTCTGAAAGTTGTAAAAAAGCATTAAAAAAGAAGTAAGAAAGTTTAAAAAAGGTTGTAAAATTAGTTTAGAAAATGTTGTAGAAAAAGTTTAAGAAGGTTGTAAAATAAGTTGTAATAGTGTAAATGTTGTAAAAAGGTTTTGAAAAAGTTGTACAAAAAGTATTGAAAAAAAGTTGTAAAAAAGTAAATTTGTAAAAAAAGCTAATTTTGGGGCGAATTTGTAAAAAAAAAGTTTTGACCATATTCGTAACAAAATTGAAGTTTAGATCAAATTTGTAATTTTTTTTAAAACTTGGGCCAAAAGTTGAAAAAAAACATTAATAATTTCATACAAGTTTTTATGCTTACCTTTTTTTAAATGGAAGTATTCCTAAAAGTTGTAAAAGAACTTGTAAAAGAGTGTAAAAAAAAGTTAAAAAGGTGTAGAAAATTTGGACAAAAAGTTGTAAAAAAAGAAAATTTGTAAAAAGAAAAACTAATTTTGGGCCGTATTTGTAGAAAGAAAAGTTTGGACCCTATTCTCAACAAAATGTAAAGTTTGGATCAAAATCGTTAAAAATTTAAAACTTGGGCTAAAAGTGTAAAATTGGAGTACGACATTCTATCCATACCAGGAGGAAATCAAAAAACAAAGTTTGTTACCTTTTTATTTAATAATTTGGATTTGCTGGCAACTTTTAGACATTGGGGATATATTCTTTTTAAAAAAACAGTGTTATCCCAATTTCTTAATTCTAAGTTTACAACAAGTGACATTAACTAAACTTTTTGATTTATAATTGCAGACCTTTGTTTTAATACTGGCTCCAATGTTGCAGTGACAACAACACCGGTTTGCACATTTTGGTTTTTTGGTAAATTGGGGGCACTTTTATCGTTATGACATATTTGCCCTTGCAAGCATGGATCTTTAATTAGCTGTTTTCTGTCTTCTTTTGTTCCTGTTTTTTGGTGTTTTTATTATCTTGTAGAATTGTGTCGTGTTCAGTTGTTTTAACTTTTGATTGCTATGTGGTGCAAATATAGGATGCTTTAGTTTTGCTTTGACATGTATATATATTTAAGTTTTT
Organism: Cichorium intybus; assembly: GCA_023525715.1. Classification (NCBI taxonomy): domain Eukaryota; kingdom Viridiplantae; phylum Streptophyta; class Magnoliopsida; order Asterales; family Asteraceae; genus Cichorium; species Cichorium intybus. The sequence continues at coordinate 39,166,444 of CM042017.1, read as the reverse complement.
TTTTTTTTTTTTTTTTATCAGGTGTTGTTTGAATAATATGATATATGGATAGATATCTAGAGATTATTTGAGAAAATGGTGGTATAGTTGTGAAAATAGGAAGAAAAAATAAATGAGGACAAACTTATGAAAAGTTACGATTGGATAATTTTTTTTTATTTTGTTGATTTTTCCTATAAAAATAATTAAGTCTTAATTAATAACATAAAGTTCGACAAAAGTCATAAAAAATAGAAACAATACTCAGATCTTGATAAATAATATAAAGTCAAAGAGCGGTTTTGTTCAATGGTAAATTTCCGAAGAATGAAATGACTGGGGTCCAAATGTCATGTCGCTTGAAGATGGGGGACTGGTTTTGGAATTTTTATGATTAAGATGGTTGAGACTTGAAAGTGGTGGTAGTATGTGGATTAAACTGGAACAAACTATAAACATTTTTAGTGTTTACGATCAGTGTATATGTTAACAAAAGAGATCAATATAGTGATCATACAACAAAATGGGATAATGTTAGCAGATTTGAACTACATAAATTTTTTTCTTAATTTTAAATTGGAAGAATATAAAAAATTATTTATACATAGGAGAATGCAATTCTTTTTCCAGTTTTGCTTCTCATTCATTTTTAAAACAGCTATGTTTTTCGACTTACCCTGACAACAAGATTATATGATAACGTTAAAATTGTTGTATTTTTGTTGGTTTGGGTATTCAGGTCACAGCTAATAATCTTGTCCATTTTTTTCTGAAATTTCAATAGTATAGAGCCCATTTTTTTTGTTTTCGCATGCGCTTTGAATATGTTTGGATTGATCCTGAATGGGGAAAATGACTTATAAGGGTAATTATGTTTCAAAACCGTTCAAAAAACACCATCCAAGTTTGGTCTGTTCAAAAAACATTATCCAAGTAAGACCTTTGTACAAAAAACACCATCCAAGTAAGACTTTTGTACAAAAAAACACCAATGAACTACATGTTTTGTTCAAATTTTACCCGATGGTAACCGGCTCCTGCAGGTTAAAGGATGGCTTGGCATAATATTTAGTGACATGACATAATAACAGATGAACAGTTTAACCTGCAAGAGCCGGTTACCATCGGGTAAAATTTAAACAAAACACGTAGTTCGTTGGTGTTTTTTGTACAAAGGCCTTACTTGGATGATGTTTTTTGTACAAAGGCTTTACTTGGATGGTGTTTTTTGAACAAATCAAACTTGGAGGTGTTTTTTGAACATTTTTTAAACATAATTACCCTTATAAATCATTTTCCCATCCTGAATGCTATAAATACATAACCCACTTTCAACGTTGAAATCATTTGAAAAATATTTTGTCTCGGTTTTGGTCATCGTCAAATGTAAGAAAACAATTGTCTTTTAATTTTTGGACTTTTTGACCAAAATGGTGTTTTTGAAAAAATTATTTACCAAAATGGTGCAGCTTTTAAACTACTTATTAAAACACTATGAAGGCTTTCGACACCCTCAATTGGAATTTCCTTAAAAACACTATGAAGCAAATGAGATTCCCGAAAAAATAGGCGCACATGGATCATGTCTTGTGTCTCTTCCCCGCGGATTTCAGTCCTAGTCAACGGCTCGGCTACGAAACAATTTAGCGTGAAGAAAGGCATCCGCCAAGGGGACCCTTTGTCCCCATTCCTATTCATTATCGCGGCTGAAGGTCTTCGAGTTTTGATGAAGGAGGCTGTCGAGAAGAACCTGTACAGGGGAGTTAAGTTGAATGATAATCTCGACCCCATTTCTCTCCTGCAGTTTGCTGACGATACCATCTTCCTGCGAGATTGGAGCACAGGAAACGTTAACAATTTAATTAGAATTTTAAGATGCTTTTACATCTGTTCGGGGCTGAAGATTAATCTGGGCAAATGCAAACTTTTTGGTATAGGAGTGAGGAAGGAGGAGGTCAATCTTATGGCTAGTACGGTGGGCTGCGGTGATGGTACTCTTCCGTTCAAATTTTTGGGTATGCCGGTCGGGGGAGGAATCTCGAGAGTTAGCAATTGGAAAGAAGTGATTGAAAAGTTTCAAAAAAAGCTCTCGTCTTGGAAGGCTCGGTTGCTCTCGTTCGGTGGTAGAATGACCCTTTGCAAATCGGTTTTGGGTAATCTTGGGACGTATATGTTTTCGCTTTATAAAGCCCCAGTGGCAGTCATCAAAAAGCTCGAAAGCCTTAGATGCAGATTTTTTTGGGGTGGGAGCTTGGAGGTGAAGAAAATCCCATGGGTGGCCTGGTACAAAATTCTTAACACTAAGGAAGAAGGTGGGTTGGGCATTGGAAGTTTGCAATCGTTAAATCAAGCCCTTCTTGTAAAATGGTGGTGGCGCTTCAAATCCGAAGATAATTCACTTTGGAAGGATGTCATATGCATTATTCATGGTATGGAGGGCAAATTGGGAAGTTCTTATTCTCGTTCCAGCAATGGGGGGGGGGGGGGGTGGTTGGTTGAATATAGCTAGGTTGAATAATTATATTAAGATGGGTAACATTGATATAAGATGTTTGTTTTATACTTCCGAGACGGGATGGGAATGGGGTTTGGAGGATGACGGAAAGTTTACGGTTTCTTCATGTAGAAGGCTCTTTGACAGCTTCGCCCTTATTGATTCTGATGTTAGCACATATTGGAACCCCTTGGCTCCAATAAAAGCAAATATCCTTATTTGGAGATCAGACTTGGAAGACTTCCCACTAGAGTCAACCTTGCCAATAGAGGGATCCAGTTGAGAAGCATTCTTTGCCCATTTTGCAACAGGAGGGAAGAAAACGAGCACCATGTCTTCAGCCAATGCTCGTTTGCTCAGGAGATTTATGCGAAGGTTGCGATGTGGTGTAAACTTCTGCCGAATGACAAGAACTCTTTAAAGGAGGTGCTGGAAGATATTAAGAAGTTGGAAGTCAAGAAAAAGGAGAAAGGGAGACGCCTTGGATGCATTTACGCTGCCTTCGTCTGGTGCATTTGGTCTTGTAGAAACCAAATTGCCTTTAAAGGCAAAATTGATTCTTGTAATTTAGTTGTGGAGAGGATTAAAATTACTGCATTCCAGTGGGGTTAAATGCAGGGAGAGAAAGAAAAATTCTATTTTATGGGATAATTGGATTGTTAATCCCATGGCGTTGTAATACCCCGTTTGCTCTAGCTCCTTGCTTGAGCTTTCTTTAATAAACTTGTTGTTCAAAGAAAATAATAATAAAGTATTTTAACGTTAACTAAAAGCATTTACGTAAAATAGCGCTAATCTCTACGACATCAGATTTGAACACTCCATCGTTTTAGCTGCCGGCCATCGATTCCAGCCATCAATTCAGTTGTCTCTGGCCAACACCGACGACTCCACACCAGCGATTTCTCAGGTCTTTCAGGTCAGATTTTAGATTAGTGATTTCAGTTTTTCTAGCTTTTATTTTTCTGTTCCTAATTCCGATTTCAGATTAGGAATTGCAAATAGGGTTTAGGGTTACTTGAATTTTCAGAGTACTTCCTGATTCTAGATTGATGTTCCTGTTCCAATGGCAAATTCTGATTTCAATTTCAGATTTTTGTTCTTATTCTGATTTCGGACTTAACCTTTTATTTTTGAATACTTAAATCAGTTGATTCATAATGGTTTCATAATAGAACTTTTGATTTCAGAATACTTTTGATTACAGAATTCTGATGATAGATTACTTCTGACAGATTTAGTTTATGATGGCTTTTTCTGATTTTTTATGTTTTGGTTGTATGATGTTGTTTTTGGTAGATGGATGTTAATGTGATATAACACATGATTCAAAATGAGGATTTTCACACAATTTCTCAAATGGCTATTGTAAGCAATTCAATAACAAATGACAATGAAGTTGGTGCAACTGATTACGTCAGAGAAGGAGCTGATGATGATGAATCTTTTGACAACAACTTTGAAACACCGTTTACTATGGAGGAAACAAATATGAAAACTGATGGCAATTGGATTGATTCACACCAAACTGGGTAGTCACCATCCTGAAATACGCAAAAAACTAGTTATGACTATTCTCGTACCTATTCCGCACATGTCTTTGTACTCCCTAACTTCTAAGAACTCTTGTGACTGGCCTTGCTTCAGGTGTGAATCCTGTGTTTCCAGTAGTACGGGCACTCTACTACCTTCCACACCTAATCACACTTGTCACAAAGGGTAGTCCCAAGCCCCTAAATCGTTCCTCACACTTCTATGGACATTCGTATATCATTCATACAGTCTTGCACCGTAGTGTATAACTCTTCTCCTAGCCCAGCTAGGACGTCATATCTCACACGTGCCTAAGAACTTTACTAATACTGTCGGGTCGCTTTATGAACGCTCGATCGCATGTAACCGTAGATAAGATAGATAGTCGAATGAATGACCCCACCCTAAAAACACAACCAAACAAAGAACAACTAGTAAGGCTAGATCAATGATCCTAAGGCTATCAAACCTTAATCTACGTGCAACGTACGCATCCATTACACAATCCGACGATACTGTCATCGGTCTAAAACAACATATGTACTTATCATTCAAACCCTTAGGCATCCCTAAACAGGGGTTTCTAGCATGCAAATCATGAATAGTTCCTTAGCTAATAACTAGCATACGTAACTAGCAAACAATAACTTTACAACATAGGTAATCTTAGGAATCACGGTACTTACTTGAGACTCGATTGATTTCATGCATCACATCTTCCTTTCTTTTGAAAATATTTTCTTTTGAAATTTTTAGAAAGGTTTCTCAGTCCCTCAAACCAAGGCTTTGGTACCAACTTGTAATATCCCAAAATTCCAAGCCAAAAGTTTTCATCAAATCATGAAATTAATAAGTACCAAACCATTACAACTCATAAAACATTCATTAGGTCCATAAAGTTAAGTCTCAAAACATGTTAAAATAAAATAACAGTAGAAGTCATAAAATGTGGATGTCGATGCCATGTAGTCACGTCGGGCCCTTCCCAACATCACCGAGTGTACATGAAACATTAAATTACAAAGGTAAGCACATAGCTTAGTGAGTTCCCCATATTACTGTTTGGTTCTACACACAACACATGTCAAGAAAGGTCTCCGAGCTTACCCCGGACAACCTGGCTCTCAGGCTCTCCCTGATCCGCCTATAACCAAGGACTCACGGGCTCACCCTAGTCCGTTCGTCACTAGATCATATGTGGACTCTCAGGCTCTCCCCGAACCTCCCGACTCTCAGGCTCTCCCCAATCCGCCATACATAATAATAAGGTAGTAAACAAGCATTAGCATGATATCTAAAACAACAATCATATTCCCCTAAGCATGCATTCTAACATCGAGTAAGGTGAGGAGACTCACCTGAATCGTGTTGGCCCCACGAAAGTAAGAAAAATCCTCGATAGTCGGTCCTCAGGAACCTCCTAAGTCACATCAAGGCATAAATCAACAAGACAGCCTTCCTAAGGCCATTCCAAAGGTCAAACCCCTAGTTCCCTAAAGTTTGACCCAAAAGTCAACGGTCAACAAGTCAAAGTCAAGGTCAAGCGAAACGAATCACCCTTAGCGCCGCTACCATAAATCGGTAGCGTCGCTAAGACGCATAATACCGATGGGATCCGGCCGAGATTAGCGATGCTAACCCAGAGCGTTAGTGGCACTAACCATGAAACCCTAACTTCCTTTGTTAAGCACTTAATCCGTTAAGAACAAACCCAGTCCTTCCAAAAGCCCTTCTTTATGTCTGATAACACGTAAAAATCCAAACATTATTGACATGCTAGCTCCATGCATGTCAAATCTACTCATTAGGTCAAAAGAAGTCCCAAAACCCTTAGAAAAGCTTGTATGGAAGCATGAGTTTGAGCACACCCTCAATTGAGGCTCCAAAAGCAAGAGGGATCATATGGAATTGGTCGAAGACCCTGGAGTACTCAAAACTCACAAGGCACCAACACAAAGGCCATAAAACTTCCATTCCCAAACCCTAAGTCTTAGATCTTTGGAAGAAAATCATCAAGAGATGATTTTTATGACTTAGAATGGTCCACAGATTGAAACAAAGGCAAGATCTCAGATGTAGCCCCCTTCTAGATCCAAGGCTTCCTTCCTTCTTCATCAAGTGAGCTTCAAAATCCCCATAATGAAGGTAAGAACATAAAGGAGGTTCAAGATACAAACTAGGGTTTCTCTTAGGAGTGGAGGCTGATACAAAATGTTTCCTTATGGTTTTGTGCCTTTAAATAGGGCCCAAGGGTTTTTGCATTAGCGGCGGTTAGCGCCACTAACCTCATGAGTTAGCACCGGTAACGCCAGTCCTTTGCATACGCACATTCGTGCTCATTTTTTTCTCTATTAACAAAGTTAGCGCCTCTAGTTATTTCCACATGCCCTAATTAAAACTTTTCAAAACATCAAGGTCATTACTTGGGAACGAGTCTTACACAATATTAGGCTGATGCTGGCAAAGGCAATCGGTTAGAGTCAAGAGAGTTCTTGATCTATTGAAGTGAGAAAGAGCTCAGTATAAAGAGTAAACTCGAGCTAGCTTCCAAACTGAAAGAGACGAATCCTGTTTATAGTCAGGGTCTGGGCTCTTATATGACAAAGACATCATAGCCATTAGAGTTATTCCAGATATGGTATTTATCCAATCCACTCACTACGCCATTGTCGCATACCACATATGATTTGCATACTACACCTATATGGATTAGATTAGCAGGCCAATTGGCTTAAGTGTATTTAGTTTAGTTGTTATCTATTTTAGGAACATATACAATATGATACTTTATCTGAAATGACGATTATATATATATATATATATATATATATATATATATATATATATATATATATATATATATACACACACACACACCCCTTAATGTATTCTAGGAGAAGCCATTTTATTAGCTCATTACTATGTTCCAACTTTGCATGTTTACTTAACCTCAAGAATATTACATATTCAAAACCTCCACAGTCGCTTATACTTTATAGAAGTAGTGATTTAAGACTGATATAAGGTGTGTGTTAGTAGATTATCCATGGAGATGGATATTACATAGTGATGTGACTAACACTCGCATGTCTCGATGAAGATCAAGTATTAGAGTAACTCACACTTAAAGGTTACTTCATGTAAATTGTCACAAGTAATTCTAAGTTAGTAATATCTTATATGCTTCAGATAAAGATGCATGAGATTCTTGTTCTTATGTTTGTTGTAATTTGGTGTTCTCCTACATTCTCTATAACTGGCAGCTATATAGGGAATGTTCAAGTATGACATGATAAGTAGGCAAGGACTATCTAGTCAATATCTATTTTTTCCTTCTACCTTAACAAGAGAAACGATATTCATGGGCTCCTCAATGATTTGATGCTGGCACCAAATGCTTGGCCGAGATTAGACTAAATTAATAGTAGATCAGTCGTCCACTTTGTTATGGTTATCGCAAATCTTTACCGAGAAACACAATCTTGAGCATTTGAGTTTGAAAAGATTTCATGTCTTACACTAATATGGATATCATATAACAAACGGTTTCTGATCATTTACCAATAAGACCGTTTCACATATTTGAGATGAGTACAACGATAGTCTTGGATAACGTACCCCTATACTAAGTTTATGAAAAGAGTCTCCACATTTGTTGAGCCATGTGCTAGTGGGAGACTGTTGGAAAAATTTCTATTGTCTTAAAAAGTACAATTTTTTCCTATAAATAGTATGACCCTTTTGGGTTACACACAAGGCATGATTAAAAACAATAATTATCAAGGGAAGAATTAAATGGATTAGTTTGTTAGCTTGACATTTATTAAATTAAATACAAACTAAAATATATTTTAAGAGTTATGAATCCTGCATTGATAAGTGAAAAGTGTAATAAATTGTTTAGATTTATTCATACTTGAAGTTGTCCCACATTGATAGGGATATCAAAGTGGGATGGAAAACCTCAAGTATAAAATCATTATCCCACATTGATAAGAGTGTCAAAGTATGTGGGAAAAACTCTAGTACAAAAAGGAGGCTTTGAGCAACTTAGGGTGCAAATAAGCTAGACAAAAACCCTAAAAGTCCCTCATTTTGGCCACCACCTCTCTTTCCTTCTTCTCCCATCCCCTCAAGGCTTTTTGTCAGAATCCTAGGAAACCTTAGAGTTGTCATCCACCACTTTTCCGTCTTGCCTCATTCGGTTTTGAATATATCTGCTCTTGGTTATCCCTCTCAATCTCAGGTTAAAAAGTCCGAGCAAAGAAGCCATTGTTTTGAGGTTTCTTGTACCATTAAAAACTGCAGGAAAGGCCATGGTTTTTGAGTGCGTGGGATAGGGTTTTGGAGTTGACTTCTTTGGTGCTTAATCTTGCTTTGGGTGCGATTTTATCATAAGGGTGCTACTTCGGACCCTTTTCATCCAAGATTTAGAAAATATAAAAACCCTAACTTTGCTTTAGGTTAAATTTTGTTGCAAGTTTTCTTGAACATGGATCTTGGCTCTTGGTTTTGATTTTTCTTAAATCTTCCTTGATTGCCATTAATTTTTGTTGTCATCAAAACCCAAAACCAAGTTGCTTTGGCAACTCTAACTAGACAACTTGATTTGTCTGGTTTGATAGCTCGAGTTGAATGAGCAGTTTTCCTGGAAAATTGTTTTCCATTTCCAACCGTATAATCTATATTTTTCGTTTTTCTTATCTAGTTTTCGAATTGATGAGTATTAATACTCATATTTCGTCTATTTTGGAACTCTCTCATGCTTACAAATAATCGATATAGTCTTCATAAATGTCGATCCTTATTTTGGTGCCTAAAACATAGAGTGTTCTTCACAGATTATTCTTAGTTGGATTTGTCGGTAACCAAATCATTATATGGAAGAAATACCAACATGGAAAATGAGCATATAAAGCAATCAAGATACCTGATTACCAATTCTTCGTTTCCACCTATCATCTCTAATATCACTACAAGAAAAATCCTATATAGCTACCGAAATGTGCTACAAAATCAATTTCCATCAATATTTTGCTACTAAATATGCTACGGAATGACTTTCTGTAGCTGTCTTGTTACAGAAATTGCTACGAAATAAAATTCTGCAACATACCTAGGACTAGCTTTGGAAAACTATTATGAAATCATATTTCATAGTTAGTCTGCTACCGAATAAACTAAACAAAATTGGACTCAGCCTAACTCGATTAACCTCCACATGACTCATACTAACTCGGTGTAACTTGGGCTCAATGGTTAACCTTGGTCAAAGCTTACACTCGGTCAATTCTGATTTTGACTAGAAAAAATATTAGACTAGAAAAAAAATTAAAACTCTTATAAGTAAATACACAATCCTAATTGTCAGCTTTTTCCATTTCCGCCTCCCTGCAATACTCAAACCGGAGACTATTTTTGTAGTTAAACCGAAAACGAACTTCACAAGTTTGTCCACTGGGAATCAAACAATTCATACCTGTAGAGTAGATTGAACCTTGAATCGATTGTTGAGAAACGGAAGAAAACGTACAATTCGTACCTTGTAAAAAATTCAAACAATTCACAAGTCCGACTATCATTGAATCAATTGAACGTGTAGAGTAGATTGAACCTTGAATCGATTGTACGAGCCCTTTTGATATCACTGGGAAGAAAACGTACAGGAAGAAAATTTAGAAGCACGTAACAAGGAAGAAAAACCTTGAATCAGTAGATAATGAGTGATGAGTGGACTTCCATTAAGTCGCACATGGGGCATAACTCAGAAGCCAAGAATGAGAAGTTAGAAAAGCAATACAATTTCGGGTAGTTCTCACTCGCATAGTTTTAATTGGTTTTTTCCGGCAACCTAGCTCCTCCACCCTATTGCATTGTTAGAAAAGCAATATAATTTCTCGTTGCATTGTTCGTTTTTTAGACTCCAATTTCATATTGCATTGTGTGTTTTCCATTTGCTATATCCGATTGCATAGTGTGTTTTCTGACTGCAATTGCAGCGTTCGGTTTTGATTTTAGTGTTCGATTTTTTAGTGTTCTAATACCAGTGTTCGTTTCCAATTGCATTGTTCGTTTCTAAATGGAGTGTTCAGTGTTTTGTTTTTAGATTAGTCTATGAAATCAGTATTATTGAAATGATACTAATTTTTTCAAAAACATTCATTTTATAATTAACTATATAAATGTCATTGATCTATAATTAGGGACCATTACTGTAACTTTGTGAAACATAGGGACCAACTCTAGAAACAAAAAAACACGGGGACCAATTCTATAAATGAGGGTATAATGGTCCATGTTTATGGTCCATTTTACATACAAATTCTATAAACTAGGGTATCATGGTCCTTTAATAAGTTGATGGTTTTTGACATGTTAATGTTGTAGACTTGTGGCTGGGGTTTTAAAGCTGCTGTGGTGAAGTTATAAGGATTTGGACATTTTACGACTAAGTTTGGATTACTGACAACGCCTAGTGATATCAAGTATTTTAGGCGTTGTTGAGCCCTGTTCTTGATAAAATTATATCAAATATGTCTGGGTATTCTCACTTTTCGTGCCAGGACTTGTTTGGAGAAAAAGAATGGAAACAGGGACTAAAAGCGTGCAAAAGGAAGAAGTTGGGAAGGAATGAAAAATCAAGAGAACTCGTACGCGCGCTGCGGGAATCAATTATGCGCGACGCGGGCTTAAGGCGGTGGAACACATTCAAATGCCGAAGAAAACGGGAAAAGATAAGTACGCGGGCCGCGGATTTTACTTCTGCGCGGCGCGGTTATGGGAAATTTGCAAGTATAAATAGATGCATTTCCAGCCGAAAACCCTAGCAAAGACCGGGTGTAAACATCGACCTTGAAGCTCTTTGACTCCAGGATTTCATTTCAGCAAGCTCACAATTGGTATTTTATGTTTTTGGATTTAATTTCCTTTTTAGTAGTAAGTAGTTTTGTAGCTAAAGTCTTTGGGAGTGACAACCACTGACTTTGAGCACTTAGGTTTCTGTTTTAGAAACATTTGGTTACTGTTTTTGTGATTGGAATTCAGTTTGGTGAATGAAAAGCATTTGGTTACATTTAATCTTAGCTTTTCGGTGTTTGGATGTTTATGTTTGGTTTGTTTGATTGATTGTGTTTTGGATATTGTTTTGGACCTTGTTAGGACTGTTTTTCTTAGCTGAAATCAGTAGCTAATTAGGTTATTTGGTAAGCATTAAACCTTGGTTAGTAACTGTTCAATAGGACTTTAACTAGTGGTTAGTTTATGCTTTGCTTGGTTTGGTTAGTTTGGATGCCTTTGATTGCTTTTGAGTCAGAGATGTACTTCTGATTTCAGAAAGTGACTAGGTCATTTGGACATAGCTTAGCTTGGCTTGAGTGTTTGATTCTTGTCTCATTTGCTAGTGATTAGGAAAATAGAAACCAGATCCTCCGACTATAGCTGTGACACTATTAGTTGGTAATCTCTCATCTAGCCTAACCACGAGGCTCCTGTGGATCGACCCTGACTACCGCTATACTAGTGTGTGTTAGGTTTTCTCTTATTTTTGCCGTTGCCGGGGAGCTGTGAGCTTAGGTTAGGTGAGTAGTAGGAACTCGTTTCTTGCTTTTTGAAATTTCATTTTGGTTTGATTTTTGATTTTTGTGGGCGTGTTGCACTAGTGCATGCGTACCCGCAGGGGAAAGCAATTATCCCCATTGCAGTTTGATTCTGAGATTGAGCGTACTGCGCGCAAACTCCGTGCCCGTAGGCGTTTAGGTATCATGAATTATAGTCAAGTTAGCAGTAGTCCGGTCAGTGTTGCCCAGGACCCATCAGGTGAGGCAACGGGGATGTTCTCTATTCCCCCATTATCAGAGTTTCAGTTTGGGAGCACGAGTGCTTCTGGTGGTGCAGTTTCAGCCCCTGCACCCTTACCATCATGCACTCCACCATCTATCCCACCATTTACACCCGCTTCACAACCCCAATCCACCAATCCATTTACTTCTGCTATGACTTAGGGAGAGCTGACCCGAGATGGCACCCCAGCTCCTAGACAGCATACACCAACATCCCAACCACAACCAGCCCTCTTTAAAGCTCAACCCACATACCAAACAACACAACCTATACACTTTCAACCACCGCCTCAGCCACGATACCATTACCCAGATACGGAGGAAGTGTATGATGAGGAAGATGAAGGATGGGTGCCACCAGCACCACAACCACAATGGAACCGAGGTCGGGGACCTTTTAGAAGAACACCACAATATCCACCACCAGGTCAGTGGGAGTACAATGATCATCTTTACGGTAACCCCGCTGAACCTTTACATTTTGCACAACCGAGACGGCAATCGGTTGCATCACATTTCCAACCGTGGGAATATGATGATTCATCGCCGATCTATATTCCTGATAACATAGATTCACAAGTAGAGATAAAACCTCAGTTATTAGGAATATTAACTCAGTTTAGGGGATACAAGACTGACGACCCTTATAATCATTTATATGAATTCTTAGCAATTGCCAACGCCAACACTCCTAGGAATACTGATAGAGATATTTTTAGGCTTAGATTGTTTCCATTTACTCTTAAGGATAAAACCAAGTATTGGTTTACATCTTTACCATCAAATAGTATTACTAGTTGGGAACAACTCAAGGCGAAGTTTCTGCAAGAATTCTATCCAGTCAGTAAAACCACACAGGTGAGACGAGCAATACAAGATTTCCAGCAAAAGCCTGGAGAGGCTTTTCATGAAGCGTTTGACAGATTAAAAGAGCTTTTGCGATCCTGTCCACATCATGAAGTTTCTAAGTGGCAGCTAGTCAAATTATTTTTCGAGGGAGTTAATGAGACACACCAGGTCATGATAAATGCCTCATCAAGTGGGACATTTATGTGGCAAGAGCCAGATGATGCCTGGAAATTTTTGGAGCAGCTGAGTTTAGGATCAAAAGTCAGTGGATCAATGAAAGATAAGACTGTATATGTAGCAAATGTCGAAGCAGAGAACAAATGGAAAGCTGAAATTCAGAAAGAGCTCACTGCTGTTACAAAAAGGTTCAATCAGATGCTCGAGAGGTTTCAACAAGAAAAAGGGGCATATGTGTTGCATGGGCAGAGTATCTGCAATACATGTGGAAAAATAGGACACAATCATAATGAGTGCTCAATGACTCATGAGGAAATAAGTCAAGTGCATGGATATGGTCGATTTCACAACGCACCAAGGCCATTCCGAAGTAATCAGCAACGAGAATCGAGACAACCACCTCTAAGGGAGCAACATGTGCAACCTCCATCTTCATCAGGAAGTACGAACATTGGTTTGCAAGAAATTTTTGGATTGTTAGTACAACTCCAAGAAGTAGAGAAGTCTAATTCGGAAGCAATTTTGAAATTAGGAGAATCACTTGTCAAAATGAAAGAAACACAAGTGAGGGAGCAAGAGCAGTCACCAAAAATGCAAGTTAATGAAGTCATCACACTCAGGAGTGGGAAGAAAGTAGACAACAAGGTCGCAGCTCCGGTTGCAGATGATGATGATAGTGATGTAGAAATAGTTTTTGATGAAAAAGAAGAATTAGAAAGAAAGAAGAAAAAGGATAAGGAGGAGCAAGTACAGAAGACGAAGCAGACGAGTACATATGAAAAAGGAGAATCAAGTGGAACAGTTCCTTTTCCGACAGCATTGGAAAAGCCGGAGAAAGGGACATATGGAAAGAAGGGACCACAAGCTGAAGACATGTGGGAATTGTTTAGCCAAATTAAAGTTAACATTCCTTTAGTCAAACTTATCAAGGAAGTTCCCGCATATGCTAAGTTTCTCAAGGACATGTGTATACACAAGAAACATATTCTGTCCCACTTGCCTAAGATGATTAGCTTACCTGAGAATGTAAGCTCTATCCTCATGGATGCGCTTCCTCCAAAGCTGAAAGATCCGGGAGTTCCTCTTATTTCAGTAGATTTAGGCAATGTGCACATCAAAAGGGCTTTTTTAGATTTAGGTGCAAGTGTGAATATATTGCATGGGCAGTTATTTGACAAGCATGAGTTTGGCACCATGAGATCTACTGATGTGATTCTGCAGTTGGCTGATAAGTCCACCAAGGTTCCCAGAGGCATGTTAATCGATGTTATCATCAGGGTAGGAGAATTTTACTACCCAGCAGATTTTCTTGTTTTGGACACCCGTCAAGCAATGAATGGAGAGCAACCTACAATTATTCTAGGGCGGCCGTTTTTGGCCACGGCTAACACAAATATTGCTTGTCGTACTGGAGAAATGGGAATATCTTTTGGACACCGACAGGCCAAGATCAACATTTTCAATGCTGATCCCAAAGGAAGTAACATGGAAGAAGAGGAATGCTATCAAGTAGACATTATAGACGAGCTTGTGCAGCATTACACTCCAAAGGTACTTAAAGAAGAAGAAATAGAAACTCAGGAAGAAGCAATTGTTGAAAGAAAAGAGACACAAAAGGGAGAAGAAGAAAAAGGATTCACGTCTGAAGAATGTGCACATATAGAGAAGTTACCAGCAGAGATTCCAAAGACATTATAGCCCTCTTTACAAGAACCGCCAAAATTGGATCTAAAACCTCTACCAGAACATTTAAAGTATGCCTTTCTAGGAGAGAAAGATACTTTACCAGTAATCGTGGCAGCCAACCTGACAGAGGAACAAGAGATAGGATTGCTCAGGGTATTGTCCAAACATAAGGAGGCTATCGGCTGGACAATCGCGAACTTAAAAGGAATTAGTCCAACCACGTGCATGCATCGCATTATCACAGAAGAAGGAGCTAAACCTGCCCGGGATACGCAAAGGAGGTTGAATCCCAACTTAAAAGAAGTTGTCAAAAAGGAGGTTCTTAAATGGTTAGACGCAGGAATCATTTACCCTATTTCTGACAGTGAATGGGTTAGCCCAACACAAACTGTGCCGAAAAAGTCAGGGATCACTGTAGTAGACACAAAGGATGGTGACAAGATATCCACAAGACCTGTAACCTGATGGCGAGTTTGTATTGATTACCAGAAGCTTAATGCCGCCACATCCAAGGATCATTTCCCATTACCCTTTATCGATCAAATCGTGGAGAAGTTAGCAGGACAAAAGTACTACTGTTTTTTGTATGGATATTCTGGGTATAATCAAATCGCAATTCATCTAGAAGATCAGGCAAAGAGAACATTCACTTGCCCTTATGGTACTTTTGCCTTTCGCAGAATGCCATTTGGATTGTGTAATGCGCCTGCAACGTTTCAACGATGTATGATGGCAATCTTTTCTGACATGATTGGTGAAGCTCTAGAAATCTTCATGGATGATTTCTCAAATTTTGGACCTACATTCGAAACTTGCTTAGTTCAATTGGAAAAGGTGCTGAAAAGATGTGTGGAAACGAACCTGGTTCTTTCCTGGGAGAAAAGCCATTTTATGGTACGAGAAGGGATAGTATTAGGACATGTGGTCTCTGCAAGAGGATTCGAAGTCGATCGCACTAAAGTTAAGGTCATATCCACATTACCGCCTCCTACATCAGTAAAAGGGGTGAGATCATTCTTGGGGCATGCAGGGTTTTATCGTAGATTCATTAAAGATTTTAGTGCTATCTCTAAGCCCCTCTGTGGTCTTCTTTTGAAGGACGCACCATTTGTTTTTTACGAAGAATGTGTAAAAGCATTCAACATTCTCAAAAATAAACTGGTTGAGGCTCCCATTCTGAAGCCGCCCGACTGGACGCAACCTTTTGAAATAATGTGTGATGCTAGCGACTATGCTGCTGGTGCAGTACTAGGGCAAAAAGTCGACAGGAAACCTGTTGTTATCTGTTATGCTAGTAAAACTTTTTCTGAAGCTCAATTGAATTACACGACTACTAAAAAAGAATTACTTGCTGTAGTATTTGCTCTAGATAAATTTCGGTCTTATATATGGGGATCTAAGGTGGTAGTCTACACTTACCACAGTGCTGTTCGGCATCTGATCACAAAGAAGGAGTCTAAGCCTCGCTTAATTAGGTGGATACTCCTGTTGCAAGAATTCGACGTGGACATCAAAGACAAGAAGGGAGATGAGAATGTAGTGGCAGATCACCTTTCTAGATTACCAGCTGAAGGATTGGAAGCAGGAATTCAAGACTCATTTCCTGACGAGCAGTTGTTAGAAGTTAATGGAGCCCCATGGTATGCAAACTATGTAAATTTTCTAGCCACAGGAGCAATACCAAAACATTGGACGAAACAAAGGCAGAAGCAATTTCGCACATATGCAAAGAGATTCATTTGGGATGATCCAGACCTTTTTAAGGTAGGTGAGGACCAGATAATTCGTCGATGTGTGCCAGACAATGAAATTGGTAAAGTGCTGGATCTCTGTCATGCATCAGCATGTGGAGGACATTTCAGTGGAAGGAAAACCGGGTACAAAGTTCTTGAATCTGGACTATACTGGCCGACTATCTTTCGGGATTCGCACATGACTGCCAAGGAGTGCATCAATTGCCAGCAATTAGGGAATATATCGAAAAGGGATCAAATGCCCTTGAATCCGATTTTGGTAGTAGACATTTTTGATGTCTGGGGAATCGATTTTATGGGTCCATTCCCCACATCACATGGATATGTTTACATTTTGGTGGCAGTAGATTATGTCTCAAAATGGATTGAGGCCGAAGCAACTCGCACAAACGACCATCACGTGGTCTGCAAATTTGTGAAGAAAAATATCTTCACCAGGAATGGGGTCCCCAGAGTAATCATTAGCGACGGAGGATCTCATTTCAAGAATTTCAAATTCGGAAGGCTGCTGAAACACTATGGGGTGAATCATCGCATTGCCACGCCGTATCATCCACAAACCAGCGGCCAGGTGGAGGTATCCAATAGGCAAATCAAAGAAATCCTTCAGAAGACCGTTAAGACTGATAGAAAGGATTGGTCGCTAAGGTTAGATGACGCATTGTGGGCGTATCGAACTGCGTACAAAACACCGATCGAGACTACTCCATATCGGTTGGTTTATGGAAAAGGATATCATTTACCAGTAGAGATTGCCAATCGTGCCCTTTGGGCCATTAAGAAAGTCAACATGGACTATACTGATGCTGGGAAAGAAAGGAAACTTCAGTTATCTGAATTAGAAGAACTACGAGATGAAGCATATGAGAACGCAGCCACCTATAAATCAAAGATGAAGCGATATCATGACGCAAAGCTACGACTGAAGATCTTTGAAGTTGGACAAAAAGTATGGCTGTATAATTCAAGACTGAAGATGTTCCCTGGAAAACTGAGAAGCAAATGGAATAGTCCATATGAAGTGATCAGCATTACAGATTATGGTGCAATCGAAATCCAGGACTTAAAAGGTGGGCAACCATTTAAAGTCAATGGCCATAGACTCAAGCCATACATCACCACAGGCACGTTCCAGAAACTAGAGGTAGAGACAGTCGAATTCATAGCAGAGATTCCAACATACACAATATAATCAGGTAAGTGCACGTCCGGCTGAAGACGTTAAACTTAGCGCTTGACGGGAGGCAACCCGATCATCACTGTATAATTGCATAGTTTCCTAATATTCAATGAATTACATCCAACTTTTGATCACGGTGAGAAGAAGGCAAGTGTGGGGTCATTTTGGTAATTCTATAATATCACGCCGCGGGATCTTAGGAACCGCGTCGCGCGTGTTGAGTTTTTGCGATTACATTTAAAATCAGATTTTCATACGCGACGCGGATAGAAGCTTCCCGCGTCGCGGTCTTATCTTAATTTGAAATTAAAGATAATCACTTAAACAGAGCTTTTTGATAGTCATTCAAATTCCCACATTGCATATAAATAAATTGTGGAAAATTTTGATTCTTCTCACCGTGCTTCAACCCTCTAATCAATCCAGCGACTGCATTCGTCTGTCATTCACGAAAAATCCAAGTAAGTCTCGATTTTCTCTCTTTTAGTTTTAGAAGTCTTGAAACTTACTAGATGCTACTGTAATCCACAATGTTATGTTTAATCGATTAAATTAATTGCTGAATTAGGATTATAGTGTTACGCGAAACCCAAGTACCAGATTAGGAAAATTGGACTTAGATTGACAGATTGAGCGAATTTTCTTGACTGAAATCGTTCGCCGCGCCGCGCCATGTACAGTCCACGACGCGGAGTATGAGTATTCATCCAGCGCGTCGCGGGCTGTCACGTGCGCGCTGCGTCGAACGTCAAAACAGTGCAGTAATTTTTCAGTTTTTGTGATTTCGCAGGTACAATGTCTTCTTCAGGCAGTTCCGAATCCATCGACTGGAATTCTTTGGCCATGGAAGTGGGGAGAACACGCGCCTACAGCTTCTACAATCGTAGATCCATTCAACAACAAAAACGAATCCTCCCCGCCCGGCCGGTCAACTGGCAGTTGACCGAGGAATCAGGGATTATGGAACAGTTGCAATATTGGCTGGTTCAAGGGGGGTACGACAAAGACGAGCTTACTTACACTTGTCGAGCCATTGACAACATCAGTGTTGCAAAACTCGCTAGGCGCTACCAGGTCGGTGGACTAGCGAGTAGCGAGTAATCGGTTAGGCGGGGGAGTACTCGGGGAGTATTCGGTGATTATATATATATATATATATATATATATATATATATATATATATATATATATATATATATATATATATATATATATATATATATACTAGTGGTGTACCCGCGCAATGCGGCGGGGTGCTAATGGGGGGGGGGGGGGGGGGGAATGTTCGACGATTAGTTTTCTTTCCATGGTTAGTTTCCTTTGGGTATGAGTTATTCGGTTTTTGGGTAATTCAATTTGTATCCGCACAAACCAAAACCGGTTTTATAAAAACGGATTTATCCTAAACTGAAATCAGTATAACCATAAAATTATTTCACACCAAAAGAAACCCTAAAATCAATCCATTTTTAATCATAATGGAATCTGGAAAACCAAATTTGAACTGAACCAGTTTTCTAAAACTAATTTTAGTTTTAACCAACATATGTCTAATTTCCATTACATTTAGATTTAAAAAACAATGCATAACTTTTTGATAATAACATTCATATGAAGGCAATGAAATTGTCACATTCTTTTCCAAAAAAAAAAAATTATATGGGGTTTTTGTTCATTTACCAAATTACCCCTTATTATCTTTCACACGTGTTATTTGCATATTCATTTGGTCAACCATTTGACTGATTTTCAATTCAGTTATTTCAGTTTTCTTAGTAGTCTTGCAAATATACCAATGTAAGAAATTTTCTTTCTATTGCATTTTCGAATGAAATCTCAAACCAATCTTTATACTCTCAAGCTTCCATACCCACATGATACCATTTATACACCAATTGTCTTATCCTCAAGCTTGCTTCTTTGTAAAATATGCATTATTTAACGTGTAGCTTTTTTCAAGATCATGTGACATCTATTACACCAATATTTGTGTTTCTAATACTCTTATTTTTTACAAACCTTGAATTGTGATCTCCTTTTGGTAGATATTGCCGAGTATGAGGTTTTTAATACTTTTACCCATAATCTCCTTTTCTCATTGAATAAGTCACCATCCAATGTTTATCAACATAATTTACTTGAAGCATAAATAGCCGATAGAAAAACCACTAACAAAGTTCACATATTTAATTAACCAACAACCTAGACGTATCAACTTTCATTTAAGATGTACCCACATCAGCTTTAGTTAAGGCATGTTGTCACGAGAGCTCTTACCCCGTTAGCCACCGCTCGCATCTCAGTCACTGAAATCAATATATGTGTCAATTTTAATTCAGTTATCATAACTGTAATTGATTACAAAACCATCTTGACTATCTTAAAGTTTGGTGAATGACAGCCCTATAAAAGCCCAATTTGACTGTCTAAGGGTTCGAAATGTACAACTGATGAAGAATCAATGACTATACCTTTATCCAGTATAGTCCTTGGAGTGTTCCAAAAATACTGCGATGGGAGAAAATAAAAGAATGCTGCCATAATACAAAATTAATGAAAGTTGCATTTAAGCAATATAATATAAATTCTTAGTAAAAACAAATTATAATGTTTTAATCAATAAACTCAAAGTGACTTTTGAGCCATTTGATATGATTCATTGTTAGTGATTTTAATTTTTTACTCATTTATCGATTAAAAATAAAATATAAGTCCCTAATTTTAAGGTAAATTGGTCAAAACAGTCACCTAATCATATGATCCAATGTCTCGTCTCCATAAAATCAAGAAATGTGAATTAACCCCTTAAAGTTATCATTCAAAAATATAGACTTATTTGTCATTTGAGAATAGAACATCAATAGCAGAAGGAAATGATACCTGGTCTGGAGAGCGACTAAAATTTAGATTTTTCTCAATTTTCACATGTACGTTTCACGTGTTATAAGCAGTAAGCCCCCCACAAGGATCCCAAATTCAAATTAACATATAGATCGCAATCTATATCATGAAAAAATAAGTTAGTAATTACCAATAACTTCTACTATGGTTGAAATTTGATCCAAACATGAGAAAAGTCAAACCTAATGTCTTTAGTCAGACCTAACTGATGAGCCCTGTCCATTGCTTGTAATTCCAAAGTATGATTACAACCACTTGCAAGAAAAATATGACTATGTAAGCTACTGTTAAATTGATCTGAAAAGCTTGTTCAGTCCCATTTTTAAAAACATAGTAACTTGTTGCAATAATAGAAACTTGCATCCCTACCCATTACAAATCAGGTGATAAAACAACACTACAAGTAAATCACCTGCCATGATTAGACTGGTATACCGAGTAGAAAGCCAAGTCAAAAAGAAACCTGCAAATAAATCAAAATCATGAAACTTTTAAATATTCTTTTTGTGTATGATAAGTGGTAATATGATCAAACTGTCTTCCAGATTTTGCCACAAAAAATTGAAAGTTTAACTGCAACCTGGACCATTATTCCATTCCACCACCAATAGTACAATATTAAATAAGATAAATCCCGAAATTGCCCCTCTATGCTAGATATTTCTAATCAGTGCTCATCTTACTATTTTAACTATTTTACCCCTTCTTGCATATGTGTACTTCAGTAACGGTTTAGCATATAACTATAAAATTATATTTTCCAAGAGCCATTCAAGCTAAACTTATACATTCCAAATGTTGATAGAGGCAGTGACTCAAAAGAAACCGAGTAAGAATCCTTCATCATGAAAGCAGAGCTCGTCAATAGATGGATACTTCCATCAGTTTGGGAAAGAATATAAACCAAAACAGTTGGAAAAAGAATACCTCCTTCCAGTAAATTTAATGAAAACTTATGAGAGACAGCTGCAACATATAATAGAATTTTATTATAGATATGACGCAAAATAAAAACAAAAAATAAAAAGTAGTTACGGAAGAATATCTGAACAGAGAGACGGTGGTGACCTGCAGGAAGAACAAATTAAGATAAAACATATGAAAATTATAAACTTGTGAGACAGCATAAGGCTACAAAATTGCTTGTAATTTCCCATCTGTGATTACCACTCCATCACACCAATCAAAAAACAAAACAAAAATGCGGGAGAGATCAACTCTTCATGTTATTATGGGAAATGGTTGGCGCCTGTGTTTGTTTAGATACAGAGAAAACAAAGATGAGGGACGGGAACATGTTGTGATTTACCACAAACTTTAGGACTGATTACCATAAATATATGCCCAGTTACAACCTATCAAGTTGCTGTTTTGAAGTCTGAAAACCATGGAAGTCCATATCTGCACCTCAACGACTTCATCAGCTATCACCTACACTTATTCCCCAATCTATCCATTTTTATCCTTATTACTCCCTCCGCCAAATCATAGAAGACCGAATCACAAATAAAACCCTTACTTGGAAATCCAAATCGGAGAAGGAAACATGTCATCTTGAGTCGTTCAATGGTGGCCACAGATTAGAAATCGACCAAATAGAGTGGAAGACGTCTTCATCTTCGGGGGGACCCTAAATATAGAGACAAAAAACAAGATCGTAATAAATTAGGATCGCCTTGACACAATTGGAGTTAAGAATAAACACAGACACAAGAAAGCACAATTTACTTCTTTAAATTGCAGTTTACATGAGTGAAAAGAAAAAAAAAAATAGTTTTTCTACTTCTTCTTTGAATTACAGTTTACATTTCATTACTGGAGTGTAGGGTTTCCGTTCCATTCCATGTCAATCCTCATACTTCTTCTTTTATCACAACCATGTAAAAGAAGATGAAAATCAATCAAGATTTCAAAAATAAATTAAAAGTTCTAGGAAACAGAAAACATTTAGGAAAAGCCAGTGAGTGTGGTTATGAAGGTTGAAGATGACAACCATGTAAACAAAGATGAAAATCAATCAAGATTTCAAAAAGAAATTATAAGTTCTAGGAAACATAAAACGTTTAGGAAAATCCAGTGAGTGTGGTTATGAAGGTTGAAGATGGAGATGCGGCGATGGGAGAAGACAAACATCATTACGTGTGAAGTTGATGGTCTCCGATAGAGAACCCTGTAACCAAAATCATACAAATGAAATAAAAGATGAACCAAATTAATTAGAAACTGAGGGAAAACAATTGAAAATTTCTTGAGCAATACCTGGTTTTGAATCATCTAGCGTGTGCAGATGCCACTTCGTGGTAGGTTTCCTTGTGGTGACCGAAGAAGCGTAGCGGCTGAAAGAGACAATGAGAGAATGAGAGTAATTAGGGATTTGGGATTTTCGTACTATATATACACCGGGAACGGACTAAGAGCTGAAGCCGGATACCGTTACGTTGCAAACGTTTGAAGAGGAAGATGCGGACGAACTTTGGGGCTTTTCAAAATTGATTTCTCTCAAAGTTTAGTCAAAGCATAACAGAAAGGAGAGAAAAATAGGGATAGGATTTTTAGATAAAACCATACGTATACGCATAAGGTGAGAAAGAGCTATGCTTAATAGCATTGTACACTATGCAGTTTTAATGGTATCTCTTAATTTTAAGAGTTTCTTTATTTGGAAACCATTTTTCCTTTTTAAGGTAGTATATATATATATATATATATATATATATATATATATATATATATATATATATATATATATATATATATATATATATATATATATATATATATATATATATATATATATATATGGAACTTTCAATCAGAACTTTGATGAACAATCTGCAACTTATAATTCACAGTTGAAATCAAGACATTCCACACATACATAAACATCTTGATAATTGTAAATGCGTAACTAATCAAATCAACTCATTCGGACATTTATTCGAGCACCTTGTAGGCATATCTCAACCAATACAAAATCAACACAATTATACAAGTTGATTGTGAGAAACTTATTGTGACAAAATCAACACAATTGAAGGCATATCTCAAACCGAAATACAAGATAACCACAGGTTGCAATCAGAGAATGAATCCCGCTGTGTTGGAATGCAATCAAGAAGCTGTTTAAAATTGAATTGGAACCTGACTTCGATTGAACATCGTGAATTCATATAATCGAATTGGAACCTGACTTCGATTGAACATCGTGAATTCATATAATCGATGTGTGTATTCAAACGGATCCAAACCTTTAATCTGATTGCAATCGTGAATTCATGTAATCGAATTGAACCTGCGCCTTCATTTTAAACGATCTGTAATGGTAATTGGATCAATCAACCGTTGGCTGCCTTGCAATCGATGATGGATGAGGTCGAGTTTTGATGTGCGGGAAACTGAAACTGAAATCAAGTTTTGATGTGGGGGAAACTGAAATCGTAATTAACTTTGGAGTCTGGCGGATGACTTTGGGAGGTTGGCAGATGCAATCGAAAGTTTCAAATGGAACAAACTGGAATCGATTCACACTTGCCACTTCTCTAGTTATCCCACATCGCCTAAAACATAAATATATGAGGCAGCCTCTAGTTATAAATAGCAGCTCATGGTTCACTGAAATTTCACCCATCAAACCGCCTACAACTTGAACCGGGATTACTCCTGGATCGAAGTTGGGTCTAAGTTGGGTTTAAAAATGGACCGAGTTTGTCACATTTTGGGCCGATTTTTTAAGATTTCGGCCGATTTATTCGGTTTTTGACCGAGTTTGACCGAGTCCGATTTTTTTGGACGAATTGGTTAAACTCGCCAAGGTCAATGACCGATTCCGAGTCCAAGGCCGAGTACTTGGCCGAGTTGGCCGAGTTTTGCAACACTGGACCACATTGTTCACATGGAAGGACCCATTTACCGGGAGCTATTCTTGCAATTTCTTGCAAGTTACCAATTTGATCGTCAGCCGCTGGGAATGGACATGGAAGAGATGGTGCAGTTCCGGTTGGGTAATCACAACCGAAGCTGCAGCTTACGGGAATTTGGCTATCGCATCAGGTTGTATACTGAGGAAGAATCAGAGGCACCAGGGTTTGCCACCTTCCATCGACGGGTTAATTATGATGCCGATGACTCATTCTCTCCTGCTGATTACTGGAGCACCATATCATCCACGCGGTATCATGAGAATACCGTACGCGAGGGGCTGATGCATCTACCATCGCATCGCATGCTACATCGGTTGATATCAACCATGGTTTGGCCTCGTGCGGATGAGGATCGGGTGTTACCACGTGAGTTACATCTTATGTGGTGTACATCTTATGTGGTGTCTGACACGGATGCTTCAAACATGCAACATGCCATACTTCGTGGCCGATTACTTCAAACAGATCACAGATGAGCCACTGAAGCAAATTGCCCTCGGTGGGGGACATTATGTGATGAATCTAGCCCGATCCTATGGGTTGCTATCTGAGTACACTACCCGTGGGATGACAGTTGTTCAGCCAGTTCCCTTCAGCCCGCCGATTACCATTTCCCGAGATGTGATTTATGTCGACGACGGGGTCGCCACAACTGAGCGATCCCCATTTCCGGTGTTGAAGACCGAGCCGTCCACTTCCAAAAAGCGACCACGGGTGACTATTCATCCACCCCGAGGACTTTCCCCTGCCACCATGGAATCGCGGTACTTGGCCGATGAAGTGAAGGATATTAAAAAGGCTTTGCAAGTCCATACAAGGGAACACCAGTTACAGTTGATTGTAGCACAGGAAGTTAACAGACGAACAAAGAATACACAGACGCAGCTCCTGTGGTTAGCGGACTGTATGATTGCCCTCATGGCAAAGCATAAGTGTGTTCCGCCAAGACCCCAGCCGACTATCAGAGAAGAAGAGGAGGAACCCATGGAGGAGGACCCTGAAGAAGATGAAGATGATTATGCTGACACTGCACATAATTGAAAAGGATGGATGTAATTATTTTGATTTCTTTTTAAGTACATTTTTGATTTTCATTTTATTAGAATTAGCTTAAAGATTTGTTTTTAGAAAGTTGGTTAGGACAATAAGCCTCCTGGCATTAGATATTAATAATAAAACAATGGTTTTGGTGTGTTGAATTGTTTCTTGTGAGATTTGAAATTTGGATAAATCTGCTGAAATTACCGCGCCGCGGCATCCATATATAGCGCGACGCGGTCATTTCTCATTTGACGTTGTTTTAATCTCACGAAATTACCGCGACGCGCATCCTTCAATTACGCGCCGCGGTCATCCGCAACACATACACATCTATCTGTATATTTGTGTTTATATTTTATTTCTGTCATGTGTGTTTTTAATTTGTTTGTTGAGTGATGCATGTTATACCAATTTGAGAAGGAGTTGTCTCAGACAAGTGTGGGGTCACCGTGCCCCTTCCACTTGTCTCGACCACCGGCGTGTTCATTGTAGCGCTACAACTCCAGAATACGAAATCAAGGATCCAATTGTACGCATTTATACCTGTGATATTGAGCACCAAGCAGTCTATCGTCCAAAAAGGGGTAACTCTTTCTCCCTTGTTTTGAAATAATTTTGTACAACGGGGACGTTGTACGGTTTTAAGTGTGGGGTGTGGAAGGTCGAAAGAGAATTTTTTTTTGAAATTTTTGTAGAAATGATCAATTTTCAGATTTTTAGGAATATTTTTCAAAATTTTTAATAAATTGCAATTTTGAAATGAATGATTTATGATTGTGATAGCATTAGTATTTTTCAAGAAATACTATTTATTTGTGATCATGCTATTAGTTAGTCAAATAAGTTGAGTTTTACGAGTTTAGAAGATTGAGCTGTTTTAGGATTGGAATTTAGGATGGAAATGTCAATCTGTGGCCTTTGTTGTTCGAGCCAGTAGGTCTAAAATGGGTGGGCCTTATGCACCTTACCACCTAAGATCGTCTGGTATGGGATGGTATTTCTGAAAGCTCGCTACACGGACAACATCGAAAGTCATGGACAATTCCTTAATGGCCTTTAGAATCTGAATGAGTACGTACACTTCATTGTGGACAGAAAGTTTGTAATCAAGGGTTCTCTAGAAAGCCATGAATTCCAAAGAACAACTCAATTATGTTTTCGCGAACTATTCCACTCTAACTCAAAAGAGCAATAAACTTTGAAACTGAACACAGTCAAAAATTGTTTGATTCTTTATTATAATTTGTTAAAAACTCTCTTGCTTGGGGACAAGCAAGGCACAAGTGTGGGGTGTTTGACAACGCCTAGTGATATCAAGTATTTTAGGCGTTGTTGAGCCCTGTTCTTGATAAAATTATATCAAATATGTCAGGGTATTCTCACTTTTCGTGCCAGGACTTGTTTGGAGAAAAAGAATGGAAACAGGGACTAAAAGCGTGCAAAAGGAAGAAGTTGGGAATCAATTATGCGCGACGCGGGCTTAAGGCGGTGGAACACATTCAAATGCCGAAGAAAACGGGAAAAGATAAGTACGCGCGCCGCGGATTTCACTTCTGCGCGGCGCGGTTACGGGAAATTTGCAAGTATAAATAGATGCATTTCCAGCCGAAAACCCTAGCAAAGACCGGGTGTAAACATCGATCTTGAAGCTCTTTGACTCCAGGATTTCATTTCAGCAAGCTCACAATTGGTATTTTATGTTTTTGGATTTAATTTCCTTTTTAGTAGTAAGTAGTTTTGTAGCTAAAGTCTTTGGGAGTGACAACCACTGACTTTGAGCACTTAGGTTTCTGTTTTAGAAACATTTGGTTACTGTTTTTATGATTGGAATTCAGTTTGGTGAATGAAAAGCATTTGGTTACATTTAATCTTAGCTTTTCGGTGTTTGGATGTTTGTGTTTGGTTTGTTTGATTGATTGTGTTTTGGATATTGTTTTGGACCTTGTTAGGACTGTTTTTCTTAGCTGAAATCAGTAGCTAATTAGGTTATTTGGTAAGCATTAAACCTTGGCTAGTAACTATTCAATAGGACTTTAACTAGTGGTTAGTTTATGCTTTGCTTGGTTTGGTTAGTTTGGATGCCTTTGATTGCTTTTGAGTCAGAGATGGACTTCTGATTTCAGAAAGTGACTAGGTCATTTGGACATAGCTTAGCTTGGCTTGAGTGTTTGATTCTTGTCTCATTTTCTAGTGATTAGGAAAATAGAAACCAGATCCTCCGACTATAGCTGTGACACTATTAGTTGGTAATCTCTTATCTAACCTAACCACGAAGCTCCTGTGGATCGACCCTGACTACCGCTATACTAGTGTGTGTTAGGTTTTCTCTTATTTTTGACCGCACGACGACCTCTGCGCGTGTCAATTACCATAAAAGTTTTAGTGGTTGCATATATTTTGTTTGGTTTTTTGGTTTTTTTGTGTATATAACTAGGCGAATCCCCACGCGTTACGCAGGAACATAATTATGTAGTTAAAATAATAACAAATATGTTTCTTTAAACTATGTTCCTTTATATCTCTGTATTTCACTACAATTTATGAAATGATTTCATTATCACTCAAATATATTGAAAAAACACTTTTAATGATAATAATATGTGCATATTTTAATGGTGTTTATGTGTAATATATAGTCAAACCCACATATGACACCACATATGTGATTTTAAGATTTTGAAAATCAGAAATTGTATCACAAAAGTTTAAAATTAGATTATGCAGCATAATGCATAGGCTTTTATGCTACTTGATGAACGAATCTATAGCTCATTTCGAGATCGACTCATAAAATTTTTAAAGCTCAAACTATTAAAATATAAATAAGTAAACTTTTAACTATTTATTTCCTTCAACTTTAATGTTTGGAAATATTTCCAACGATAAAAAATATCTAATGATTTATCTAATGATCTATATAAATGTTTTAACTTTGAGGAGGACATTTATTTATAGCATATAAAAGCTTCTTGAGTTGGTTTATCTTGATGATGTGTGATCAAAATTTCCTTCACAGTATGCTATTTTGTGTCATTTTCTTATCCCACATCGTTTAAGAAACACAACTGAAGAGAAATCAAACATAGATAATAAAGATACTAATATATTTCTTATCCCACATAGCCTAAGAAACAAATTTCAAAGGAAAGCAAACATCTATAAGTAGAGAGCCTAAAACCATTTCCCTCGTATTTTATTTTGTATTTTTGATTCTTGATTATTGATTGTAACCAGATTAAGAATCAGTTGCAACATTCCATGACCCATTAGTTTCAGTTTTAGGATCGATTTCGTAAAATTTGGATGGGTATCCGATATCCATTTTAATTTTTTTTATAAAAAAATTCTAATTAATGTGGCACGTGATAAAAATTCCTCTTGAACTACATTGTTTAAATAACCTCTATCATTATATATATATATATATATATATATATATATATATATATATATATATATATATATATATATATATATATATATATATATATATATATATATATATATATAACCTCTATCATTGTTTAAATAACCTCTATCATTATATATATATATATATATATATATATATATATATATATATATATATATATATATATATATATATATAGAGTTAGGATATATTAAAAACTCTAACTATTATGTGGACGTAAGACCCAATCAGAATTTAGAAGCATCCAAGGGTATATTAGTAAATTAATATAATTAATTAATTAATTATATTTAATTGTATCCATTTATTTAGGGAAGTTTGATTAATTATCTCCCTTCTCTCTCTAACTTTCCTACTTATACGCCTATCACCATTAAACCCTACCAATGTTGCCGTCAATCACCATTGAAGCTGTACCAGGAGCATCTCCGTTCACCATGGAGAAACCATCATTGCCACCGGACCACCGCTTGCAGCAACAACTGTGATTCAATCCGCATCTTCATCTTCATCTCTACGCCATATGTTCTTCTTGACGACCACCATCAGCCAACATCACCACCGCCATCATCTCTATACCTAAATCTCCTTCGTAATTAAACATCATCATCTAATTTACTCGTTACCTGTTGAAACACTCCAAAATCGGGTTCATAGTATGCTATTGTTGTTCTATTAAAAAGAAGGAAGTGGTTCTTTCTCGATTTTCTTCATCATCAGACAAATCAAAAGGTTCGTTCTTAGTTTTCTTCTTAATTTCCCCCCTTAAAACTGATTTCTAGTTTTGTTTCAGACAGAAGAAAATGATGAACTTTTTGATTCTCTTCTTAATTCTCCCCCTCAAAACCGATCTGTAGTTTTATATCAGAAGGAAGATAATGATGAACATGGATCTGTATTTGTTCGACAGTCTCATGAAGCCAAGAATGATTCTTGGAAACCAATATTGATTCCAAAAGAGCAATTAGCGTGATCTGAAAGAAGTCAAGAATTATTCCAGAAATAGCAATTAGTTTTACATTCTCTCGTAAAATTCTAATCATTCTGATTTTCTATAGTACAATATTCTATAGCAATTAGTTTTACATCCTCAAATGGTACTTCTCTTTTCTTTCATTTTCATTTCTTGGGTTCCCGTCAAATTTCCATAAAAACACTTATAATGCCATAAAGATAACTTGTTTTGATCTCAAGGATAACGAGGAGTTTTTTTTTTGAAGAAAGTTGTTTACTTTTTTTAACATATTTTGACCTTATAATGTTATAAAGTAGTTTTTATACATAATATGATGTTGCAGGGTAGATTTTGATGAATTTCAATTGATGAATTACAAGAACTTCATTCAGATTGTCATTCACTCAGAATGTCATTCTCAACTTGATGAATCACAAGAATTTCAAGAAAATCATTCACAAAGAATGTCATTCTCAACTTGATGAATTACAACTAGAGAAGAATTATGATGTTGCATGGTAGATTTTGATGAATTTCAATGCAATTATTCTGGCAGAATGTCATTCTCACAGAATGTAATTCTCAACTTGATGAATTTCAATGCAATTATTCTGGCAGAATGTCATTCTGTTTTGTATACTATGTACTTCATTCTAACAGAATATGTAAGTATGATTTGTATGATTGTGTAATTCATTCTAATAGAATGTTTAACTTACTTTCATATTTATCTGATTTTTGTGACTTTTTAATTCATATAAGTATGATTTTGTAACTCATTATACTAGAATGGTTAACTTACTTTGAAAATGTACACTAGCATTCTATAAGAATACCAGTTTTCTGATGTACGATTTTGTAATTCATTCTAATTCTGATGTACGATTTTGTAATTCATTCTAATAGAATGGAACGGATTAAGAACTGAGGATAAGAATCAAAATTAATTTTACATCTTTGTTAGAATTGTTACAAAACTTAATTTTGAATTTGAAAATAAATTTGAATTTGAATTTGAAATTTAATTAAAATTCGAAATTAATCCCATTAAAATCTCGCATTCCATAATTGAAAAAGCATAAAAAGTCCATATTACCCTTTAGAATGATATAATTAGAAAGTTGATATTTATTTTAATTAGAAATAATTATTATTCTGTTATTAATCACAACCATTGATGATTATGATTCTACGCTTCTGATTGGGTCTTACGTCCACACAATAATTGTGGATCTTAATATAACCTAGACCTATATATATATATATATATATATATATATATATATATATATATATATATATATATATATATATATAAACAAATTTATTTGAAATTTGAAGGATTACTGTTTGAAAGTTTTATATGCATAGATCTTATTAAAACGAATAAAATGTTTCCAATCAACATTTATCTGGAAACATAATGACCTTTGAATAAGAGATATGAAGATATAGATACACACATAGATATATTTTGATATATAGATAAGGATTCAATTTAATTTGTTTTAGTAATGCTCAAAGTCTCAAACGCTCTCTATTTAAATTTTTATGCACATGTATCGTGATGAATCGAAAATTGTCAACGTCGTTGTCACTTTTTACTATGACATACTTTAAACTTGCAACCTAATAAGTTTTCAAAAGTTTTTAGTAATATTCATCTTCATTTTGAGTTTTCATACTTTTGCAAACTAAAACATAATAGTAGAATCCTTTATCACTTTGAGAAAACATGTTTTGACGATAAAATGGTAGTTAATTAATAATACACTTTGAAAGTCACATTATGATCAACTTTGATGGATAATGTAATCAAATGATTGATATTATATAATTGAAAATGAAATGTTAGTTAGATGTGTGAAACAATGTAAGACAAAGAAAAATATCAAAATAATATGGTAAAAATAAAAATAGAATGTTGAACCACATTGTTTAGAATGATCTCCTATAAGAGATAGTTAAACCATTCACAATTGAAAATTTCTAAGTATATACATATTGGTGATTCGAAAAATGTTTACGCTGGTGTCACTTTTTACAAACGGTATACTATAAACTTCCAACCTAGTCAAGTTGTTAAAAGTTTTGAAGTAATTTTTATTTTTACTTTTGAGTTTTAATAATTTCGAGAGTTGAAACTAAATAGTAGAAATCTTTTAAAACCTACGATAAAAGCATGTTTTTATGATAAAATAATCGCTATCACTAATTAATAATAAACTTGAAAGATCAAGTTCATGTTTGATGGATAAGGGAAGCACATAAATTGTATTATATAAGAGAAAGAGAAAAGCTCATATATGTATGTGAAGCAATGTGAGATAAAGCAAAAAAAAAAAAAACTTGAATTAATGTGTTCCTTTATAAGATATAATTAACCAAATTGTAATCGTTATTAGAAGAAATCTGAAAAGTCTTGAAAGTTTCAAATTGATGTGGTGCATGTATTTGTGCTTCTTTTATAAGATATATAGATAAATTGGTGAACCTGAGGTTAACTATTGGTACCCAAATTATGTGTTTTGTTATGTTTATATATCATTTGTCACTGATATCGCGTAAATTATACATATTTTCCGCACGATATCAGTGTGATTTTAGTTTAATTTTATACATGTTATGAACTAAAAGATACCTAATATGCTTAAATATTCGTTTTGAAGCTAAAAATACGCGTTTGGAGCGAAAGAACGAATTACACGAACATTTGAGCTTAAAAAGAAGCAAAGCGAAAATCTGCCGGACACCAAGGGCGCACCCCGCCCACATGCAGGCGCACCGCGCCCAAAGATAGATCTGGAACCCGCTTTTCGTCAGACTTTTGATTAAAATAATCGAGCGTGCGTTTATCCAATGATTCAACCGACCTGCCAAGCATGTGCAAGGGCGCACCCCACCTACCTTTTGGGCGCACCGCGCCTCAGATCCGACATTAAAGCTGCAAACCACGTGCTCCCTCGTGCGACAGTTGAGCACGTGCGCAGATCTGCTTTAAGGCACACCGCGCCCCTCCTTAGGCGCACCGCGCCCTGCTCCAGCGACAACTATAAATACAAGCCATTCAGCTCTCATTTAAACACAACACCTACACCACTTGGAGACCAGATCGTATCTCAACACTTCCACACCACCAAACTCGGCCAGAAAGCTTGTAGAATCAAAGGGGAAACTATGGAATCGAGAGCTTGAAGAATGTTCGGCCGGGACTTCATTCGGTTTGCTTTATATATATTTAGCATTCTATTATGATTTCCTAAGCCGTATTCTTCAGATTATGTTATCTGTATTATTTATTACTTAGATTTGATTACTGTTTAGTTATGATTTGATTGTTATTTATCGGAAATTGAACGTTCTATATTTTATCTCGCATAATTCATTTGACGCCAATTTGATTATCATGACCATTGAGATCAAAATCTCGAATGAACCTTATATGATACGAACCAATACATGATTATTTGGAATACATAATCGCATGACCATTGCCATTAATGACCTTATAATCATAGGATTAGGTAGTTGGACCAAAACATCTAATCACTTTAGAAATCGGTATTTAACGTTCAATATCCATTGCACTAATAACATATCAAACATAACTAGATGGTTTATTCAAATCTAAGTATTAATGTTAACTTTTATATTTTGTAATTTATATTTCCCGTAACTTTTGCCTAGGCGATGTTGATTCATTAATATAATATGTGTTGATCTAGTTCTTGATTCGAGTTTAATATCGGTTAGGATATATAACTTGCATGCTATACATATTAAATGTGGTTACGGTTTGTATTCTTGATTGCCATCTTCATATGATTAAGTTTAAATGGCCATTTAAACGTATTGATCACATGAACCGTCATGATGTATAATTGACAACTATATATCATTGGACTAGTTATTGATCATTTAACTAGGAAGGTTATCTAAGTTATAAACTTGATTAGTGAAATAAGACTTATATCACATTTAGTTGCAACTCATGACCATTGATTGTATGAACATATCACTTTGACCATTAGGATATGGGCTATGTTTGCATGCTAGATTGTATTAATACTTGATGATTATAAGTTAATTAGTTACATGACCATTGTGCTATTTTAACTTATTAGTCATAGAATTGGTGACTTGACCATACGATCCGACAACTTAATGTAACTTATTTAAACTCATTGCACATAATCAAAACTAGTCAACATAGGTTTATATGAATCAACAGATCCTAGACGAAAGTTTCCCTTGTTATTTTTGTTATGATCATTTATTATTTCGTCATTTATTTTATAATCAAAGTTTTACGAGTTTTCATTAAAACTCGCCCCTGAGTATTTGCTTGAATAATTGTTAATTGATAATTGATTTTCTTAACTTAAAGATAACCGTTTTTCCTTGGGTCGACAACCCGGATTTACCATTACTATACTACAATCGACTAGGTACACTTGCCTAATTGTGTTGTTCTATTCATACATGGTATTTCCCTGTTCATAAATGTAAAACTAATGTGAAATCATTTTCGAAAATCTTATAAACGCTAATAACACACCAAGTTTCTTGGTGCCGTTTTTAGATGTTTTATATGTATGTCAGAATGCACAACAGTCACTAATGTATATTTTTCATATTTTTCTATTGTTGAGGTAGGCTTACAGGGACAATAAAAAAGTCAATAAGTTTCTTCTTTTTGCTGTGACATCCACTATAAAAATGGTAACTGTCATTTGATTTTGATTTTTTTTCTACTTATATTTTTAGTTTATTTTAATCTTCAAGAGTTATTTAAAAAAAATCACAATTGTAGTACCATATTGGTCATGCCTACATTGTTTTTTTCATGAATATTTTTTGATATATACGTGCATATATAACAAAATTAGCAATACAAATAGGAATTGGATGTATGAAAGACTTGATGACCATGGTCATATCTCCAATATTTTCATAAATGGTGTGGAAAAATTCATCGACTTTGCTTCTAGTAAACAAACTTATATGGATGGAAATAAAGTTAGATGTCCTTGCACAATATGTCGTAACAAAGCATATAAAGCAGTTGATAAGGCAAAGTATCATTTGTACAAATTTGGTTTTGTTCCAAATTACAAGTTTTGGGATAAACATCAACTGAAAATACTCTATTAAGGGCGGATGATACATACACGAGTTTAAATGAACACCATGAACCTACTTATAGAGAAATGGTTCTAGATGCAGCAGACCTGATTTCATTAATAGAAATCTTGAGGAGGAGCCAAATCCAGAAGATATAAAGTTTTTTTATATGCTAGAGGCAGCCGATAAAGAGTTGTGGTCTGGCTGTAAAAAAGTGACACAACTATCTGTTGTAGCTCGACTATTAAATATCTAATCAGAGTATCGCATCCCTGAGCAATGTTTGATGCTATATGCCAATTAATGAAGGATGGGTTACCGGAGGAGAATAGCATGATTGATAGTCTAGAGCAAAAAGTTAATACAAGCATTGGGATTACATGTGGAAGTGATTGACAGTTCCAGGTCTGGATGTATGATATATTGAAGGGGAGACAAAGATCTTGATCGGTGCAAATTTTGCAACACAGAGAGGTACAAAAAGTCAAGAAGTTTCTCCACACGTTCGTGTATACCTTTCAAGAGAATGAATTATTTTCCCTTAACTACAAGGTTGAAAAGACTATATTCTTCACAAGCCACAGCCGCTTCCATGCCATTGCAAGCTGAGAATCATGACCATGGTGTTAGGGTAATGTGTCATCCTTCCGATTCTGAAGCTTGGAAGCACTTTGATATTAGTCATGCTTCATTTGCAGCTGAAAGTTGTAATGTTAGATTAGACCTATGTACATATGGGGTTCAACCCATATGGAGCTTCAGGAAAACCATATTAATCTTGGCCTATTATTGTAACACCTTATAATTTGCCACCTTCTTTATGTATGAAAGAGCCTTACATGTTTTTGACTGCAGTTGTGCCCGGACCTACGAACCTTAAGCAAAAAGTAAATGTCTTCCTTCAACCGGTTGTTGCTGAACTGGAGCAGTTATGGGAAGAAGGTCTCTTAGCTTATGATGTGCCTTTGAGACAAAATTTTAAATTGAGAGATGCTTTGATGTTGAAAATTAGCGATTTTCCGGCTTATGGAATGTTATCAGGATGGGCAACCACAGGGTAGTTAACATGTCCACATTGTAGGAAATATACACAAGCATTCAGACTCCACAATGGTAATAAGGTTTCATGGTTTGATTTTCATAGAATATTCCTCTATAGAAAGGATAAGAATAAGTTTACAAAGAATCTTGTAGAAAAAAAAGGTCCTCCTCCAAGTATGAATGATGAAGAAACCTTAAGGCAAATTGACGAATTAGGTCTGTTAAAAGTTATCGAACTTAATGTTGATGAAGTAAATATATCATATGGAAAATTTGGTCAGAAAAAGAGAAGCATATTTTGGGATTTAGTGATTTACCCTATTGGAAAACAAACCTTTAAACATAATCTTGATGTTATGCATATTGAGAAAAATGTATTTTCAATTTTTTTACATTATAATAGATGTTAAGAAGAAGACAAAGGACAATGTAGCGACGAGAAATGATCTAAAACTATATTGTCAGAAGAGAAAAGGAGTCGACCAAAATCAAAGAGCATACTATGCATTAGAAAAGTAGAAAAAGAAAGCCATATGCGAATGGGTGGAGAGATTGCGTTTCCCCAATGGTTATGTTTCAAATTTGGCGAGGTATGTAGATTTGAGCGCATGTAAACTATTCAGAATGAAAAGCCATGACTGACATGTTTTTATGCAAAGATTGTTGTCAATTGCATTTCGTGAGATGTTGCCAAGAAATGTATGGGAAGGAGTTACATAGTTGAGTCTTTTTTTTCAAAAGATTAACTTCAACAGTAGTTACTACAGAATACATGGAAGGGATCGAATATGAGATCCCAATAATTCTTTGTAAATTAGAGACCATCTTTGTCCCTGGTATTTTTGACTCTATGGAGCATTTGCCAGTACATTTGCCATATGAAGCAAAGATAGCCGGTCCCGTGCAATATTGTTGGATGTATCAATTTAAAAGGTTTCTTTGTTAATTCAGATTATATTTGAAACTTTTAAGTGGTAACTCTTGGTTAATATATTAAATGTCATACTTTAGATTGCTCCACTTGTTGAAAAAAGATGTGAAAAATATAGCTAGAGTGGAAGGCTCGATTTGCAACGGATACTTGGTTCGTGAAGCATCAATCTTTTGCTCTCACTATTTTGAGTCTGGTGTTCATACACGTAACAGAAAGGTGCCTCAAAATGATGATGCTGATGATGACAACGCTACATTAACTATATTTTCATATCCTAGCCACCCATATGGGAAATTGAAGAGATCAAGTTAATTCAGTTACAACAACTCTGGGAAAACAAAGTACCATGCTCAAATTATATACCAAGTGAAAGTACATTGCTATTGTGCAACTGTTTTGCTATTACTGTAGGTACGGAAAAGGAAACAGTAAAAACAAACTCTAAAATTGTTTTTCTGAATGTGGGACCACTAAGAAAAAGGTTGAATTGTGATACATTGAATAAAGAAAATATGATATGTAACATGGATGCATGATTTGCTCCAATGTTAATTAAATTCGTTATTGACTGCACATGAAAGCTATTGATGAGTCGGTAGGTGGGTTACACTTAGATGCAACGAATGGAGCTGGTCTCCACCGAATATAGTAGTAAGGCCCACTTCCTCCGTATTCGTCTTTACTCTTTATTTCGTTTCAACAATTCAACCTCACAATTACTTTTTCAACAAACCGTTCACACATGTAAATTTTTATAATTTTATAAATAGTTTGAGTATTACATATGATTGCATAAACTATAAATTAAATTACTATATTCATACTGTAATACAAAATGATTTAGCAAGCTACAAGCATTTACATATATTTTAAACTATTTGCGAGATCTTAACCTATTTAATCCGTTCGGCCGGTTTCTCTCTTAATTACCTGTTCATATATTTTATTTATGTATGATGGGTTATTGAGTGACCGCTTCGATATACGTAACTCAAAATTGTCCATGCCGTTAACAAAACACTTGGTTATTCTATAATGGTTTCTAGATTATTGGTGCACGTTAACTTTGAAAAATCTATAAGGCTCCGTTTGGTTCGTGTAATTTTTCAGGATCTGTATTTTAAATTCTGAGAAATCCTATGTTTGGTTGGAGAATAAGTATGGAATTTAAAATGATAAGATTTTTGAAAAGACTCAAAATCCCATGAACGAGGGATTTGTAAATACATTGACTCCCCCTAGCATTTAAAATTCCATTAATGAAATATTGTTTTTCACCTCCGGCCACTACACAAATGCCTCCTCCACAACTTGCCACCCCACCGTCGAGGCTGCCTCCACCCCCGGCCACCCTACTGCCAATGTCGCCTCCACTTTTGGCTACCTTGCAGCCGACGGCGCCTCACCGACCACTCCACCACACCTGCCGCATATACCTTCGGCCACCCTAATATTGTTGTCGCCTTGATCTCCGGCCACCCTGCCGCCGCCTCAACCTCTGGCCACTCCCACCGATGCCGACTCATCCACTTCCTCCCAACTGATCAACACCTCTTCCTCCGTCTTTCGCTACCCCATCGTCGACACTACCTCTACCTCTGGCCACCCTACCATCATTGCCTCTATCTTTGACGACACCACACTTGATGTTCTACCTCCCGCCACCCTACCACTGACGCTATCGCCTCCACCTCCGATAACCCCACCGCCGTCGCCGCCTCCACCTTTGGCCCCTACCGCTGATGCCACCTCTACCTCTCGCTACCCCACCACCACGTCCATCTCCACCTGCAGCCATCCCACCGTTGATGCCGCCTTCACCTCCAGCCACCCTATCGCTAACGTTGGCTCCACCGTAGATTTCGTGTCAACTATTCTGTCATCGGTTCTCGGTCATTGGTTAACGTTGATTTAATGTTGATGGTTCTAATGTTTGTTTTTTTTCCAATTTTATAAAGGTTTTGATATCCAACCAAATGGGTTATGGAATTTTAAATCCTAAGATTTTAAATTCTAAAGGATTTGAAATTGCATTGAATTTGAAATCCTAGGGTTTGAAATCCATGAACCAAACGCACAAGGTAAAACAAACGGACCTACCAACCAAATAATAAGAGTAAATTACAATTTTGGTCCCTGTGGTTGTCCCGAAATTACACATTTGGTCATCGTTTTGATTTTTCACGTTCATGGTCCCTGAACTGTATTTTTGCTTACACTATTGGTCCCTTGGCCAGGTAAAAAGACCAATATACCATTTTTAATTTCTTTTTCTTTTTTCTTCTGAAATATTATTATTTTGATAATTAAAAAAAAAATCAACCCCCACCCCCAACCCTACCCACTGCGTCTCTGTCTCTCTCGTATTTAATGAATTATCCGGCAATGTCCCCTCCGACGGCCAATTAGCGACAATTCCTCATAAACTAAAATATGTTTATAAGGTTACTTTTTATCCACATGGCATTGAATTAACATCAGTTTCATTTTGTTAATTTCTAATAGAACTTGTAATGTTTTGTTCGAACTTCTATCCATCATCAAGATCGATTTGTAACGATGATAATCAACTGGAAATAAGTTTGAACAATATTATTAATTGTTCGCGCAAACTACAAAATTTTACCGCAAAAAGAAAATAAGAATATTTACAGTTAATGGCTTAGTGGATGGATGACTCTTACCGACCCAAGCTAAGGGCTGCTTTGACGTCCAATCGCCATGCGCAGGCACCACGCTCCATCCTCCAAACATCACACGGTAGTGTTCGCGTTGGAGACAACGGAGAAGGAGCTGATCGGTGATCACTGTGAGTGGCGGAGTTTACCCTGACCTTGCAGGTGAAAGTTGGATATGATACCGGCGATGGCGTCCAATTATCCTTTCTCACCAACACTACCGCCATATTCTCTCCGCCGATCACGTGCCCAGCTCCGACCATTTGTCTGAACGCTTTGTTAGTCCACACCACCCTATCTCGGCTGTCCGATATGAACCCTGGACACGTGTCCATCTCTATGTTCATCACCATCTCAACGTCCGTACTCCCTATCACTTCCTCGTCTACCGACGTCTCAATCACGCTTTCCACAGTCACGTACGACACAAGTTGCAGTCGTCTAGATAGCGGTGGAGGTTTCACTACAACCAGATGAAACCCTCCAGCGTCACCATAACATGCGTTTTGCTCCTTGCTGTCGAAGCTCAACCACACAGTCGTCTAGATAGCGGTGGAGGTTTCACTACAACCGTATTAAGCTGTCTTGAATGTTTGATTAATGGATATTTAGATCTCTGTAACTTTACTTCACTCTGAATCCTTAATCATGATTCGCCATTTTGATGCCGGCGGAAACAGATTTGTTTAATCGATTTCTGAATCCAGTTTAATTAATCGATTTCTAAATCCAATTTGTCGCCGGCGGTAATGTTTGGACCGTATTGATTTCCCAGACCCAAGCTCCACAGATCCAAGTTTAAAGGATGTTGCTTTTTTGTTTTTTTCTTTATTTTTAATTAACTTAATAATTAATAAATTAAAAGAAAAGGAAAAAGAATATAGAAAGGGTATTTTAGTCATTTTACCTGGCCAAGAGACCAATAGTGTAAACAAAAGTGTAGTTCAGAGACCATCAGCGTGAAAAAATAAAACGATGACCAAAAGTGAAATTTCATGCAAACCACAAAGACCAAAATTGTAATTTACTCAAATAATAATAATAGATATTTATGCAATCATGTAAGATCACATCTCTCACTTCATCCACACAAAAGGCATCTCATCCCAATTTCATTAGCTACACACAACAATCTCATTCCAAGTACTGCACTTGCAATTCTTTCAATACTTCATCCGATATTTTTGATTACCATTTTCGCAACAAATAATGGAAGCCTTCTTCAAAGAGATTCAACATCTTAAAATTCAACTCGAAGATATAAAGTTAGCCACAGACAACTTTAATAACAACAAAATCATCGGAAGAGGCGGATTTGGTATGGTGTACCAAG
The DNA here is from genome assembly GCA_023525715.1 of Cichorium intybus. Lineage (NCBI taxonomy): Eukaryota > Viridiplantae > Streptophyta > Magnoliopsida > Asterales > Asteraceae > Cichorium > Cichorium intybus. Next base: position 39,125,594 of record CM042017.1, on the reverse strand, counting down.
GAGTACTCTCTCTTTCTAATAGGCAAATCATGGTTGCTTTTAAGCGTCTAAATAGTAACTGTGGTCAAGGACATCCCGAGTTCTTGAAAGAGATCCTGATGCTTTCCCGTTGCACACATGAAAATCTCATCTCTCTTGTGGGATTTTGCAATGAGGATGGTGAAAAGATCATTGTATACGAGTATGCATCGCATGGAAGCCTCGATCGCCATTTGAGTAACACTAGTCTCACATGGAAGCAACGTCTTAAAATATGCCTTGCAGCCGCGAAGGGGCTATGCTACCTTCATGATCCTAATGGAACACAACAAAGAGTCATCCACCGTGATATTAAAAGTTCCAATATTCTACTTGATGAGACATGGAACGCTAAAGTTTCTGACATGGGCCTTTCGAAAATAGGACCCGCTAATCAGGCACACAGCTTTCTTCCCACTAATGTTGTGGGTACATTTGGGTATATAGATCCGTTGTATATGGAGACATACTCCCTCACGAAAGAGTCAGATGTATACTCTTTTGGTTTGGTGTTATTTGAAGTATTGTGTGGGAGACTATGCATCGAACATAACCATGGTCATTTTCACAGTTTGGTGCCGATGTGGAAAAAAAACTATGAAGAGATGAAATTTGATGAGATTATCTTTGAAGACGTGAAGCAATACATGGATCCGAGGTCATTGAAAACATTTTCAGACATTGCATATCAATGTTTGCGGATTTCTCGAGAAGAACGGCCAAAAATGTCTCATGTTGTTGAAAAACTTGAGATCGCACTTGGATTTCAAGAGATTTCTGAAGAAGTGGACCCCCCAATTGACTATGAAGAAATGAGTAAGGCTGCGGTACCTCCTGTGTTCTACAGATCCAAAGAAGAACTAATGATTATTCTCTCCAAAGGAATCATGGTTAACGAGGGCAAAACGGTAATTACTCATAGCTATAATGATAGAATGTTGCGTTAGGTTTTATTTATTTATATTATAGATGGTAAATCGTGATTTATGAAAACTTAATTTGATCACATGATTGAAAAGCCAAATAATGCTTGTAAACTATATATTTCAAAATTCAACTACTATATATGTATATATATTCCAGATATCTACTCTCATATATGTACTCATATCCTAACTTTGAGTTTTTTAATGGACAGTGGTTTTGGTTAAATAAGAATGGAGAACATTGTGAAATGATATCCGCAGCAGAATGTTTGATTCCTTTGCACTCAGTACCTCCACAAAATATTTTTGGCCCGAAGAAATCAAGGTTATGTGTCCTCCTTTGTGTTTCAACCTTGTTTAATTAGACTATTGTATATAATAATAATGTATTAATCTTTGATGCATCTTTGCGCAGATTTACAGTGGACTTCGATACACCGTTATGCTGGAAATTCAAAACACGTGTTAGGACACAATTTTTGTCACCACATGTCACATACATAGTAAACCTTGTGTTCAATTTGGAGTACAGAAGTAGCGAGTTATTAGGCCTTAGTTACGTATCAGAAGGGGAGACAAAATCTTGGACTTCTTACTTTGCAGATAAAAGAGAAGATGGATTGTTAATGGCTGAATTGTATCACTTTACTAGCGATAGGAGAAATGTTGATCTTGAAATTACATTTGAATGCCAAAATCCGTTGGCAGTTGAAGGCATCGAGTTTCAGCCCATGGAGAAAGTAAGCCGACAGATACATTTTGTTCATGTTTTTTTAGTGCGTCAAACACTCTTCGAAAATAAATCAGTAGAAATACATTTTTATGAAAGAGAATATGATTATTTTTTACATAATCGATCAAAGTTCAATATTTTTATAGGCGGAAGAGCTTGAAGTGTTAGAAGATGAGGAGGTGGATTTGCAAACCATGTCAGATTCAGACACATATTGGGAACAAAAATTGCCAAAAGATTGGAAAGAAATAATCAAGTGGTCAAAAGAAAATCTGCAATGGTCAACAAAGAAGGAACTCTACTCTATTCTTTGTAAAGGATTCCCAATCAATGATGGTGAAGAGGTATATTTGATATGAATTTGTATCATTCTTGGCATTTTTAATACATTCTTGATCACTTATTTCTTATATGTACGTAGCTTTTGTGGAGTCTATGAACATCGAAATACTCCCATAACAATTACTTACACATTTATTAATCGTGACAGTGGTTTTCTCTTGCAAAAAATGGGAAGATATGTCATATGCTATCAGCAAAAATATTGGCTTTGCGAAAATCAGAGTGGAGATGGCAGTCTTTAACCGAATCAAGGTTCTTTTTCTTTAACATATGTGTTTAAAGTTTCAAGTATTAACTACGGTTATGGCACTAATTATATTTCTTTATTTTAACAAAATTCACACCCATGAGAAAGTATCATTTCTAGCATTTCTATTGAAGGAAATATACATTTTTACAGATTCGGAGAAGTTGCTTTTGATCCTCATGGAAGCTTTCGGATAAAATGCAACTCTAATATTTTGTCACCTGAAACAACATATGCAAGTTACCTTGTCTACAAATTACAAGAAAACCATTCTGGATTTGAGCCGCCTATAAAAGTGAGTGATGGTGGGAAAGTGAGTGATGGTGTTTTCTTTCAACCTTTTGCAAGAGAAAATCATAGTGAGGAGGATCATTCATGGTATATCTATTTGCTTAGTCCTCAAACCCCAATTATTAGACGAAAGGTTTATCAAGACAACCATGTCGACCATGTAAATAGACTCAAAAAGAAACGCCTTCCACAACAAAGGAATGATGGTTGGATGGAAGTAAATGTATGGGAATTTAAAACCCGTACTATCAATCAAAATATTATGATGACCGGTACTACCACCCAAAGTATTTTGAAGAATCTTAGATTAATGACGATTTCTGATGCTAATAGGTCGCTTAAAGGGCTTATTGTTCAAGGTATTGAGTTCAGGCCCATATACAGTGGCGGATTTGGGCTTATGCCCACAGTGGCACGGGCCACTACTCAAATTTGGCCTAGTCGCCCACATGTAATACTTAACCCAAAAATAGAACCCCGGAAGAAGAAGGAAAGGAACCCAGCCTAGAAAAGAAATCAGAAGTGTGGGCTTGTGGTTATCGCCAGTCCAGAAAAGAAATTTCAAGTGTGGGCTATCGTGAATGACTGAATGCGCAAAAAGAAAAAACGAAAGCTGAAAGCTTTCTCCTCCGGTCTTCCTGTTATCGCTAGTCGTTTGCTTCTGTGCTCGAAAAAAAACCCAAGCAGCCAACAAGACAAGTTACAAGCATCAATCTTGATCGTGATTTCGTGATTTTATCACCTCTGTTGTCGCTGCTTCTGTCTCGAAATTACTAGAAAAAAGAAGAAAGAAGAAGTCACTGATTTCGTGATAGACTATGGCCTCTGATTTCGTGATTTCGTGATAAGCATCAATCTCTTCATCTCCTGTAAGTTGTTACTCGAAATTAAAAAAAAAAGTTGCTGCTGGATTGCTATTGCTACTCGAAATTACTAGAAAAAAAACCAAATTTGAGCTCTTCAAACCCTAGAATGAAACAAGTAAGTATGTGTTTTTGATGTTTATGAAATTATTTGTTTATTTCTTGAAATGACTGATTGTGTTGGTGAAATTAGTAGTTGTTTTGATTGAAAATTAGGTTTTTTACTTATTGACTTGTTGGTGAAATTGGTTAATTGAAATGAAAATTAGGTTTTTTACTTATTGATTGTTAGTAGTTAATTGAATTGAAATTTCATTGGTTATTCCATTGATTGTTTGCATTGGTTAATTGAATTGAAATTCCATTGGTTATTCCTTGTTGTTAGGAACACATACCATTAACTTACCTGTGAGCCTTATTTTAGGTTCTCTTATTTATGACTGAGCATAGATTAATTGCATTTTCATAAATTTTACTTGGGTTTTACTTTGTATACATCGCTATTAGGAACACATACCATTAAGTTACGTGTGAGCCTTATTTTAGTAATGAAGCATTTATAAACCGTTATTTTTTAATTGAAGCATTTTAGTTGTTAGAGCTCCAATAATTAATTGATTTCTTGAGGCTTTTGAATTTATACAATCGATATCGTATAAGTAGCATGGAAGAGAAAGGATTTATTAGTACTGCCTAAACTTTAGTTTTCTCAAGGTGTTGGGATTAATATTCTGCTGCATCTGTGCCTACATGATTACATAATTTTCACTATGTAACACCCCAATTTTTCCATAATAAAATAAATAAACGAACTCAATCCCAAAGTAATACTAATGACAGATAAAACTCATAATATCGTCTTAACAATAGCAGAAGCAATAAAATAATATAAATTTCTTGATTGGCGAACATTGAGTGTTACGTCTTCATGCAACTTCCAAGTCTTCATACAATCTAAGCCTTCTCATTCCCTTTTCCACTGCCACTCGCTAAGTTGTTTTCTGGGTTGCGCACATTTAAAATTCTAATTAGGTAAGTCGAGGCCTAGTGACTTCGTGTTGCACATAGATGTCCATCAATGTAAGAAAAAACAAATAGTTTTAGCAGCAAATCACATTAAAGTGGATAGCACCCAATGTCATAATTTAGGGGAACGTTTAATTATCCAGAGAAAGAACCAAATGTCCGTTTCTCTCCCCACTTGCCACAACACACCCTTATGCTCAAGCATTTTAAATATCCAAGGAAGAAAATAAGTATTCTCAATTCCATCCCTGTCGTTTGCAATATACATCCGTCATGCTCACGACTAATAAACACCTCGTTCCCACTAAATGCGACACATAGTAGACCAGGAAATACAAATAACGTTTTCGTGCATACTATCAACGAATCATAAAATAAACATATAATAACCACACTTTACATGATAAACATTTTGTGCAAGCAACCACAGCACACGAAAAACTCACCTGAGTAATGCCGCCCTTAGAACAAGCCTGACGCTACTAACTGATCTCCTACAAGTTCCAACGAACATATCTAAGGCAAGTATTCTAAAACTAGGAAATTTGTTTGATTGAATTGCACACGTGTCTTGTTCGGCCAACCAAGAGTTTTCGATTACGTTCAATTATACTCCGACATTTTCCGATTCCAAAATTTTAAATCATGAATTACACTTAAACATGCTTCACGATATTGATGTTAGTCCCACATATCTGAGACACCAATATTTGTAAACACTTTAGTGTATTTATTTTACGTCACAAAAGAAAAACAAATAATTAATTAGAAAAGTGGTTCACGAACCTGATTGAAATAATCATTAAATTATCGAGTTTGTCAAACTTGCATATTTCCCAATATATTACCATTTTTAAAAAAGTTTAATTGGCCTACATACAAATTAGTAGGTTTATATGAAGAAAAACATAAAGAAATTAGTGAATATGTCTCTTCTGCACTAGACCCAAACCATGGCCCACTAGGGTAATTTGAGTGACTTATGGACTCGAAGAACACGTCTTCTTGACCCGAACACCCAAAACCTTGTTTCCACTATTTTCATTTTATGCAAACTTTGGTTTTCATATAAAATCAAATTAAATCATTCTAACAATATTTCCTCAACTCATCTCCAGAACTATCCATCATTTACAATGACTTATTTATAAAAATCCGTCCGCAAAAGAAATAAAATTTGTTAACAGAAAAATAAATACGTTATTATTATTTTTGTCAAATAATCTACTCTTTTGGCCAAAACGGACACATGGAATTCAACCAGCAGTGAACTAATATCATACAATATCAGGATCAACGACTAGTTCAAGCTTAGGTTGGATGAACATACCTTAAATTCTCTAAAGAACCCTAAAAGGTTCAAGATCTTCTTCCACCGATTTCTCCTTCGATTCTCAATGCTTTCACACTTCAAGTGGGTATTTTACTCGATTTTTCGAGCTCTATATAATGTCCAAGGTTGTAACTGATGAGACTCTATGATTTGCTCGAATTTACTCCATCATCAACATGACGGTTTTGAACTTTAAACGCATAATTTCCTCCCAATTAAACATAATTACTCTCAATTAATGTTATTAATGATTGACATAATAACTCAATCAAATTTTATTATTATATATATTAAATTGAGTTATCACAAACTCTCCCCCTTACAAAAATTCCGTCCTCGGAATTTGAATTAATAAATGCGGTTATTTAGCTTTCATGTCTCGACGTATCCGACTTTTTATCTACTGATCGATTTCCTTTGTCTACTGCTCGACCTTGGTTGCTGTTACCCTTATTCTGAGGACAGTTTGACCGGATATGATCGGGGGACCCGCACCCATAAAATACTTTCTCCGTCTTACATTCAGTAGCAATGTGTCCTGTCTTGCCACATTTGTAGTAAGTCCTCTCGTTCATGGTGCACTCCCCTTTGTGATAACGATTGCATTTGGAACACTGCTTAATCCCAGAACCTTGTTCACCCCTACGATCCTGGCCTGAATTCTTCCCCTTCTTGGAATCGTTATATGTACCTTCCCATTTTCTTTTCTTTGAAACCCTGTCCTCACCTTGACGATTCTTTTCTCGTTCTCGTTCCTGAGCAGCATCTACAGCCGACTGAAAGGTACTTGGACTTTGGACCTCTATGAATTCTTGGATAGATGTTTTTAGCCCCCAAATGTACCGTTCCACCATTCTTTCCTCGGTAGCTACATAGAATTCAGCAAATCTAGCTTTCTCGATGGACTTGGTCATGTACTCCCTTACTGTCATACTCCCTTGTTCCAACCTCAAGAACTCCTCTTCCAGTTTCTTGATCGATGTACGAGGGCAGAACTTCTTTCTAAAAATATCCTTGAACTCATCACATGCCATTCTCCTTGCTTGATCAACACCTCTTGTTACTTTCTCCAATTTGCCACCAATATATTGCCTCCCCTTTAAGCATTGTTACAGCATACACCACCCGATCCTCATCCGCACATTTACTTGTGTCAAATGTTCCCTCGATTTCCGTGATCCACCTTGATGCTATGATAGGGTCAATTTCCCCCTCAAACTCCGGTGGTTTGCAGGTCATGAAGGTCTTGTAACTACAACTCCGTCGCTCGTGCTGGACATTTGATCTTGACGACTGTGCAATACTAGGTTCATGGTTTGAGATCGGTGTACTATGCTCGTACCCGTGGTCATCATCACCCACATTATCATCATTATTCATATTAAGTATTGCATCACGAGCTTGAGCAATTACGTTCGGTAAGTTAGCTTGTATAGCCTGAGCAATCTCATTAGCTAGTTCCTCCCTGGTTATCACATTTGTTGCACAACCTCGCCCCCGACCTCTACCAAGGTCGCGGTTAGAGTTGTAACTTCCATGGGCTGATGTTGTAGGTATCGGTTCTGTGCCAACTCCCCGTCCTCTACCTCTACCCCTTCCTCCTCCTCTTCCTTGACCACGCCCATGGTTTGCGATAAAATTTAAAGGAACCTCCGGTACTCCTCCTGGTGGCATGCCATTAGCTCCAGTAGGAACATGTGTTCCCTCTAGGGTGACCCTAGTGAACCTCCCAGATCTTCGTGAAGACATATTGGCTACATAACAATGTTTCAACACCATAAGGATAGAATTCATCCAATTTATTTTATTCCAACTCTTTCATAATAACAATTAGCAAAACTTGCATTGTTCACAAAAACTTAAACAAATAAACTCTAATTCACGCAGTTTCCTAATTCTATTTCTTAAATACGATATTGTCTTACATCAGAATTTGTGTCCCCTTCTTGTCCCCAGGGCCGCTTTGGATAGCCAACACCTCAGGATGGGGTGGGACCCTCCGTGTTATTATGTCAATGAACTTGTAAGTTGCAGCCTTAGCTTGCTTTGCAAAGCCCACGAATCCTTACCACAACTTGTAGATGGTGGCTCTTTTTAAATCTTCCATCTCTTTCTCTAATTTCTGAATCTTACAACGGTGTCGCTTATCAGCCTTGATCCACCCACACCTCTCCTGCCCGAGCCTCATTGTATCTTCATCCATTTCTTCTATCCTTCTTTTCAAGCTACGGATTTCACTTGTCGCCCAAGGCATGTCCTCTTTGTAGAGTTGTTTCCAGTAGAACCCGGGCTAGTTAGAGTGTAATCCACGTCGGACATATAGAACGTTCCATACTCCCATCCCAAGGGGACCCTTTCATGTTCATGCTCTACGTGGTTGTTGTCAGGATCTTCTGACCTAGGGGTAACTGGAACATGGCTGGGACTGGACCATGGTGGCTCCTCAGGGTCCTCTTCTTCATCTTGCTCGGAGACGTTGAGTGGAGACAAAGGCTCAAGTTCATCCTCAGAATCATACGCATGTATCTCGGCATCCGACTTCTCATGAGGAAGTAGTCCGCTTATACCCTCAGCTCGCTCATCATTATTCCTTTCCCACGATCTATAGTACCTACCAGCAGACTTGTGCACTAAGTCTCTTGGCAAACCCTTAGTTAGATGATCTGCCAAATTGTGTTGCGATTTGACATACTCAATCGAAATTACACCATTCATGATTAGATCTCTAACCATACTGTGTCGGACACCTAAGTGTCGACACTTGTCATTACACACTTGAGTATAAGCCCTGCTAGAGCAGCAGCATTATCACAACGGATAGAAATAGGTGCTATAGGTTTAGACCACAAAGGAATCTCATAGACCCAGTTCCTTAACCATCCAGCTTCTTTACCAGCAGAACTTAACGCAACAAACTAATATTCCATTGTTGAGTTTGCAATGCAAGTTTACTTCTTAGAAGCCCAGGAGATAGCACCTCCCCCAACCAAGAAAACCCAACCAGTTGTTGAGGAATGATCCTCCAGGTTGGTTATCCAACTTGCATCTGAATGTCCTTCCAAAACTGAAGGATATCCCAAGTACCTTAATCCATAATCCATGGTTCCCTTGAGATACTTAAATACTCTATTCACTGATTGCTAATGTTGAGCATTAGGATTCTAGGTGTACCTGCTCAATTTTCCCATAGCAAAAGCAATATCAGGCCCGGTGCTTGTCATAACATACATCAAGATACCAATAGCCTTATATTATTCCAATTTTGAAATGGGAGTTCCTTTGTTCTCCATCAATTTCACACTTGGATCCATAGGAGTGCTCACTGGCGAACAATCGGTAAAATTAAACCGCTTGAGAATTTTTCTCTATATAATGACTTTGAGTCATTACCAATCCTTTGTTCATCCTCTTAATTCTAATTCTGAGAATCACATCAGCCTCTCCCAAGTATTTCATGGAAAACTTAAATGACAACAATTTCTTTGTTTCATCTACTTGATTTTGGTCAGTACCGAAAATCAACATGTCATCTACATATAAGCAAATGATCACTCCAGCACCAGTAGCATCATTGAAACTAATGTAAACACATTTGTCACTTTGGTTTAATTTAAAACCAGATGACAAAATAACCTCATCAAATTTTTGATATCATTGCTTGGGCGCTTGTTTCAGCCCGTACAAGGATTTCACAAGTTTACATACAATATGCTCTTTACCGGGCATAACGAAACCTTCTGGTTGTTTCATGTAAACTTCATCATCGGGTTCACCATTCAAAAAGGCTATTTTCACATCCATTGATGAATAATCAGATTGTGGATGCTTGCCAAGGCAATCAACAATCTAATAGTAGAGATACGTGCAACCGGAGCATACGTATCGAAATAGTCAACACCGGGTTTTTGTCTAAAACTTTGAATGACTAACCGGGCTTTGAACTTGTCAATAGTCTCATTAACATTCATTTTCTTTTGGAAATCCATTTGCAACCAAGTGGTTTAGAACCTGGAGGCAAATCAGACAACACCCAAGTGTTGTTCTCAAGAATTGATGACATTTCATCATCAATTGCTTCCTTCCAAAAAATTATATCTCGAGACTGCATGGCCTCTTGAAATATCTTTGGATCATCCCCAATACTGTAACAATACAAGTATTGAAGAACCTCGTCATCCCTTGTTCCTTCCACCAAATACATTTGAAAGTCGGAACCAAAAATTTTCAGAATTTTGCCTCTTTTGCTCGTTTGAAGCTCTTGTGTTTTGGTTCAACAAAACCGTTTGCACCATCTGAACTTTCTGGATTTTGCACTTCATTAGTGTCAAAAGTCAGATCCTTAGGCCTTTGAATAGATGAGAAACGCATCTCATCAAAAATTGCATCTCGTGACTCGATAATGGTGTGAACCGACACCGAATCATTAGGATCAATTACATGGAACCTATATGCCTTGGAATATTCCGCATATCCAATGAATATACAATCTATTCCACGTTCTCCCAAAGTTTCCATTTTGGGCTCGGTTAATTTTACAACTGCCCGACATCCCCAAACCCGAAAAAACTAAAATTCGGCTTTTTCTTGAACCAAAGTTTATATGGGACTATTTTGTTCTTTTTATTTGGAACCCTATTTAATAAATAGCAGGTCGTTAACATGGCCTCTCCCCATAATCCATTACTTAATCCCGAGTATGACAACATCGAGTTTATCATTTCCTTTAAAACTCGATTTTTACGTTCCGCAATTCCCTTCTTTGGAGGCGAGTAGGGTGCTGTGGTCTCATGAATGATACCCACTGATTGGAAGTATATGGGATCCATATATTCACCTCCCCTATCAGTCCGAATACGCTTAACCAAATTGCCCAATTGCAATTCCACCTCGGTTTTGTATATTTTGAACTTTTCCAATGCTTTACTTTTAGCATTAAGCAAATACACATAGCAAAACCGGGCACAGTCATCAATGAATGTGACGACATAACGTTTACCACCCAAGGAAGGAGTAGAGTGAAAATCACACATGTCACTGTGTACAAGTTCCAAAACAGTCGAATTTCTAGTGACACTAGGAAATGGCTGTTTTGTCACTTTTGTAAGCATGCATGTTTTACATTTATCAGAAGTCATGTCAAAAGCTGGAATTAATCCATCTTTTGACATCTCATGCATCCTTCTAAAATTCACATGACCTAATATTACATGTCATAGTGTAGATTTGTAAATATTAGAAGCAGAAGATACAAATGCAGAATTTTGAACATGTAATAATTTGTCAACAAGATTCATACGAAACATTCTATTATTCAAATATCCAAAACCATTAAACATTCCACCTCGAGATAAGATGAACTTATTCGACTCAATAACTTGTTTAAAACCATCAGAATTCAAACAACTAGAATTAACAAGATTCTTTCGAATCTTAGGAACAAACAAAACATTAAAAAGCGTAATAGTCTTTCCAGAAGTAAATTCAAGACACACGACACCAAAACCACAAATAGAAATAAAAGAAGTGTCTCCCATCCTCAGCACAGATCCATCTTCAAGCGGTGTTAATGTTTCAAACAACCGTTTATCCTTGCATACATGGTTCGTTGCCCCGGAGTTGATCCACCAAGCAACATCATCATCCTGTACATAGAATGATTCAGGAATAAGTGAAACATAATAAACATAATTCTGATTAGAATTATCAAAGTTAGTCAAAAACTGACCTCCTTTAACTTGGCCTGAAGATCCGTTCACACTTCCATTGGCTCCACTGTTTCCAGCACCATTATTGTTGCCTAAGTTCATACGGCAATCACGCTTGCAATGTCCCACCTTATTGCACCTCCAACAAACCAGACCCTTTTTCTTTTTGTTGGAGTTATTTGGGACATGTTCCTGCTTACGTTTGCCATGTCCTTTATTGTTCGGGTTCCTTGGTTTGTTTTCAACCATTTGAACAGAGGGCTATCCAGGTTCAACCTTCCCTTTAGATTTGTCAACATCCTTCGCACGAAGAGATTCTTCAATGCGAATATGACTAGCAAGTTGAACCATTGGGATTTCCTCTTTTTAATGTTTCAAGTTATGTTTGAAATCCTTCCAGGATGGTGGAAGTTTGTCAATCACACTTGACACTGCAATGGATTCATCCATATTCATTTTGTGCAGTTTAAATTGACCATAAATGCCAAGAAGTTCATTGAATTGTTCAGTGACAGACATTGAATCAACCATTTTATAATTATTAAAGTTACTAACCATGAACTTCTTACTAGAAGCGTCATCTGTGATGTATTTCAATTCAAGAGTGTCCCACAATTCCTTGACAGTTAAAGCATCACCATGGATATCAAATAGAGCATCAGACAAACCGTTCAGAATGTGACCTTTGCAGATGTAGTCATCGTTGTCCCATTTTTGCCTCTTCCTGGTCTCTTCAAGAGACTCTTCACCACCTTCCTCAGGCATGGATGGTCTTGGAGTAGTCAGCATGTATGCTGCTTTCAGAGTGGTCAGCATGAAGTGCATCTTCTCTTCTAGCGCCTGAAATCAACGCCTTCAAACTTCTTCAGTTTTGCGAACTTCGTGCTCATCTCGTAGATTGTTTCAGCCATCTCCAAAAACAGAAGATATCAGTTCGGTTGTTAGAAATTGGGTAGGGTTTGAGTGGAGATTTGGATACCCCTTGGATCGTGTAAACACTTTTCGAACTGATATTACTATTCTATGTCCGGGTTACAAGAAATTCAGCTTAGGATAATCCCAAGGGGACACTTACGAATCTAGGCACAGAAAACGTAAGCCAAATTGTTATGGGATCTGAGTTTGTGTGAAAAACGAGAGCTAACAAGATCTCTCGCCTCAATGAGGAGAGTCGTTTATATAATAAACGAGTCTTAGGGTTTCGTCTAGGGTTAGCCGTCATAGGATTTAGGGTAGCCGTCATCGGTTTCTTTGGTAACTAGTCACGAATTTATGAAGGAATCGATGGTTTCCAAAACTGACGAAATTTAGTCAGTTTCACCATAATCACCCTCAAGAAATATGATTTTCCACTATGTACCCACTTGGAAATTTCGAAGACCTTTTGGGGCGCTGCCTCTCGACCCCGCCCGCTGACCTGGCAGCGGGGCCCTGCCCTTGGAACCCCGCTGGGAGCGCTGCCCCTAGACCCCGCCATAGGGGCGCTGCTCCTTTGGAAACCCCGAACCCGATGGGCGCTGCCCCCGGACCTCCGACTTGTTGTCGAACCGACTATTTATTTGATCTTATACATGCGTGCGCTCCATACATACCCGAACATATATTATAATACAAACTAAATAGCCCCTTAGCTCACATGTTAGTTCCAATTACATAAAATGACTTGGTGACACTAAAATCACCAACACGTCACGCCTAACAAAGACGCATTGGACGTTTTCGGAACGGCTACCTCACGCCTAAACGTCATGATACGCCTTGACGTTGTCATGACGCGTTATTTAGAACCATGTAAAACATACATTAGGTCAAAACAAAAAGATGTTTTATATGGATAATCATATAATTCGCGTCCTTGATTTATATGAGTCCACGAACTTCTAATTATTACTCCACTACCACAATAGCGTAATGTTATCGACAAATCTTGATGACGCAGATAACAAAACAAGGGATGAAAATGATGAACATGAGCATGAAACCGAAACGTACGAGTGTATTACAATAGATACAAAAGGGTAAATGTGACAATGATGGTATATTGGTATATGACTATATGAGAGAGAAAAGTAAAATAAAAAATAGAAAATAAAATAGTCCCTCTTATGCAAGTCACATGTTCGCACTTAACACAAAAATACAAACCGCCTCTGACTCTACTGTAACACCACTTTTGGGTTCGGTACGTATCTTGACCTTCTTGTTAATAATTGTGTTATACGTAGTGAAAAATAAGGGGGTTTAAGTGTAAAAACCCAAACTTTGTTATATATATAAGGGTATAATGGTATTTTTTGTAATTTGAGGGGCCAAAAGTGTCAAATAGGCAAACTTATACATCTAAATATGGGAAAAACGGGAATTTCATTCCCAATTGAACATTTGAACTTCTTGAAAGGTGAGAGAGTTCTAAGGGTTTAAGAACCCTTTTCAAAGGTTGTGATTTCCGTTTTTTTTAAGAGCACGATCCCCGAAGATTGAACCGTTGGATCGCCATGATTTTTGGACTGGAGGTTCAGGAGATATATTAGAAGGCTTTGACCGGAGGATTTGTAATTCTAACATTAGGAAGTCGAGTTATAGTCCTTCGATCGGAACTGCAGATTTGAGGTAAAAATGCTGTTTTTGACGTTATATTGTAAAACTCGCTGTAAATTCTAGGAATATCCTTTTTGGGTGAAATCAGTGCCATATTTTCCGAAATTGAGTCTAGTATATTTTGTCTACAGAGGTGAGAAATGTGATTCAGCTTCTAACATAGCTCAAATATGCATTTTTCACAGACTGGTACGTTTTTGGCAGATTTAAGATGTATTTGATAGGTAATATTGCAAAAATCATAGTAAATTGTAGAAAAATCTTTTGGGGCTGATATTGGTGTCTCTGGAAAGCTAAAAAGGAGTAGCTTGCTATAAAATTGGAATAGTTGCATATAAATGTTGTTATGTTGATTAAAAACTGATCATGAACAGGGGAAATTTGAGGGTAAAAAGGGAATAATTTCTATGAAAATTGATATTGAAGTTATTTCCTTCAAGCTCATGATTTAGGTTTTCAAGAGGGTATATATATATATGATTTATAAATATGGTTGAAAACCTAATTTAGGTTTATATTTGTCAAGGAGTCGGGACGACACCGTGTTGTACGAGCAACGGAGCTACTTGACCCGGTTTATATCGAGGTGAGTAACTTTACATAGCATTGTGAGATTTATTATGCATATGATGCATTGCATGTGTGTATTATATGATTGGGTGTGTATGTTACATAGATGACTACGTGAAAACCCCGTAAGTAGGTAACCCGCAGACGTATACTTGTGGGTAGACTGTATTGGTAGCTGGTTAAATATTTAATTGATATTAGTTGTGCGGACGAATGCGTGGGTATTAAGTGGTGATAATCATGGATATGGTATCATGTCGTGGGTGGAGATTATGTAGTTGAATGTGGATGTTGAGCTGATATGGGGATTGTTGGTGTCATGTGGTTGGTTGCAGAACTTTGCAGTTGTGTGTTACCTGTTAAACCTTTATGGCTTGATGCTGTTTATTCTGTGGGGCCACTTATACTTGTAGTTGGGACCACTTATTAGGTGGGGCTACTAGTATTTGTGGTTGGGACCACTTATACTGTGGGGCTACTTGTACTTGTGGTTGGGACCACTTATTCCGTGGGGCCACTGGTACTTGTAGTTGTGACCACCGATTTTGTGGGGCCACATTACTAGCACATGTGGTTGGGACCACTTACTCTGTGGGGCCACATATATAGTATTTGTGGTTGGGACCACATATATATTGTGACGACCTTATGAGCAGTAATTGTGGTGGGACCACATATATACGTTGTGACGATCGTGTAAGCAGTAATTGTGGTGGGACCGCATATATGTTTTGACGGCCTTATGAGCAGTAATTGTGGTGGGACCACATATATGTGTTGTGATGGCCTTATTGGTCGGCAGTTCTATCACATACACTGTGGGATGTCCGGTGAGTCCCACATGCAGTTGGGTGTCCGGTGAGTCTTCGTCACTCGATATCGCAGGGGTCGAGGAGGAGACGAATAGCTGAGTTGTAAATGTTGTGGATAACAGGGGTTGTGATGTATTATGGTGAATATATAATCGTGTTTATACAGTGTATTAATGGTTGCATAATAAGTACCTTGTGTCCATGTTGTCTGTGTTATGAGTGTTTGAGATTACGTAACGCGTACCTTGTAGTATCAATAGGTTGGCCTATTGTGGTGACCCGAGTGTATGTTATGTAAATGTTATTCACTAAGCTTTATAGGTTATCCTTTTATGTTGTGTTGTTTTTACAGGTTTAGGTGATACGTAGCGCTCGGCTTGGATCGTGGGACGATTCCTGGTGATATCAGTTTTGTAGCTCCAGCGCACAGGGATATTTAGTTGTAAATTGTTGTATTTTGTAGTTGAAATTAAGAAAATTTTTTGGTACCCATGTGCTACAAGCTGGGCGTTACAAGTTGGTATCAGAGCCGAGGTTTGAGTGAACTAGGTATCTGTTGGATAGATTCCTAGACTCGAACCATTGAGGATAATGGGTGTACGGGTAGAGGAAGTGTGTATATATATACCTATATATAGGTATGTATAGGGGTGCATATAGTCTGATTGTGCGACTATTTGCTTTCTTGAATTTAGAGGATGGTGATTGCCAAAAATGGCAAGTCGATGGGTGCAAGGCTGGGAGCTCTAGGATGAGGACGAGCCTGTTCTCAAGGCTCGGTGTAACGAGATACGCGGGAGATGATCATAGCTGTTGTGTATGAGTTGTATCT
Source organism: Cichorium intybus (assembly GCA_023525715.1). Taxonomy (NCBI): domain Eukaryota; kingdom Viridiplantae; phylum Streptophyta; class Magnoliopsida; order Asterales; family Asteraceae; genus Cichorium; species Cichorium intybus. The sequence continues at coordinate 39,109,298 of CM042017.1, read as the reverse complement.
TGATACAATGGGTACTAGTGGGAGCCGGTGGCCAGAGGGGTGACTTGCAGATTACACTAAAATGGAAAGCAGGTTGACATAGAGGTAGCCGTTGCTATTGGGAAGTGGCTGATACTTCTTAGGGAAGTTTTTAAAATAAGTCACTATGTAGAAGGTGACAACAAGGAGTGTACTACCAAATTATTGGTAGGAGACGTCCCGTATCGATGGAAGTGTTTAGCATAACACTATAAGGCAGAGTTGGCATATTAGAGGAAAATGTTGGTTAGCCTTGTAGGATGTGTAGTTGAGTGAGTGCGGCTGAGAAAAGATTAGCAGGGAGTTGACTTAATTGTGAAACAGTGCTATGAAATTCATGTCGTTGTAAACCTGAGTGTGTGACAGGCTGGGGCGAGTGATCTCAGTGTTTAACGGAAAATAATTCCCATTGTCTGCTAATGTAATGGATGTGAGATAAAATAGTTGGATCATATGAGTCCAGCTCGTGTGGTTGGGATGATTAATGATAATGCTCTGGTTGATTAAGTTATGGTGTTAGAGTGCGATTGCATTGCTGAGCATAGTTGGTTGGTAAACTGTAATCATTCCTAACAGATTAATGAGACTGGATGTAGGCTGTAAAGAGTAGTATGATGGTTGGTACACTAGGTGTTAGTGTATAAAATTGACATTGTGGCGTACATTTGTTGATATTAATTATATTACAGGTTGTATATTCTTGTATGGTGGGTGGTCCTATAAGGACTAATTGTCGCAGGTGAATGGGATAAGTCTGACAGTGATTTCAGTTGCAGTTGAAGGGACTCTATTCCCTATAAACTGAGCTAGTCACTACTAGGGACGGAAGTATTGGGAGGAATGGATGTGTAGTAGTCGATTTGGCTGTGAAATATACATATGAGTATGTATATGATGTTATGTTTCTAGAAAGGAACCATAAGTTGTTATGTACCTGGTGTAAATCATGTATAAGTAGGGTGTACCCTTTTAAGCGGTGTACATGAGCATATACCAAGTGTGGTATATTCTGTAAGACATGATGTATACTTGGTAACCATGATCAATAAAAAAAAAATTGAAAACTGTTTCGGATGTGGGTGAGGAGTTTAGATGGGAGACATGGTTCTATCGAAAGTATATACATGAAAGAATGTGGATTGTGGTGTAAGGGGTTGAAGCAGTTGTCTATCACCTCGAGTTGTTGGATGCATGACGGGATATTTATGATGTTCCCTCATCACTTATGCGATTCCGAGGACGGAATCTTTTGAAGGGCGGAAGAACTTGTAACACCACTTTTGGGTTCGGTATGTATGTTGACCTTCTTGTTAATAATTGTGTTATACGTAGTGAAAAATAAGGGGGTTTAAGTGTAAAAACCCAAACTTTGTTATATATATAAGGGTATAATGGTATTTTTTGTAATTTGAGGGGCCAAAAGTGTCAAATAGGCAAACTTATACATCTAAATATGGGAAAAACGGGAATTTCATTCCCAATTGAACATTTGAACTTCTTGAAAGGTGAGAGAGTTCTAAGGGTTTAAGAACCCTTTTCAAAGGTTGTGATTTCCGTTTTTTTTAAGAGCACGATCCCCGAAGATTGAACCGTTGGATCGCCATGATTTTTGGACTGGAGGTTCAGGAGATATATTCGAAGGCTTTGACCGGAGGATTTGTAATTATAACATTAGGAAGTCGAGTTATAGTCCTTCGATCGGAACTGCAGATTTGAGGTAAAAATGCTGTTTTTGACGTTATATTGTAAAACTCGCTGTAAATTCTAGGAATATCCTTTTTGGGTGAAATCAGTGCCATATTTTCCGAAATTGAGTCTAGTATATTTTGTCTACAGAGGTGAGAAATGTGATTCAGCTTCTAACATAGCTCAAATATGCATTTTTCACAGACTGGTACGTTTTTGGCAGATTTAAGATGTATTTGATAGGTAATATTGCAAAAATCATAGTAAATTGTAAAAAAATCTTTTGGGTCTGATATTGGTGTCTCTGGAAAGCTAAAAAGGAGTAGCTTGCTATAAAATTGGAATAGTTGCATATAAATGTTGTTATGTTGATTAAAAACTGATCATGAACAGGGGAAATTTGAGGGTAAAAAGGGAATAATTTCTATGAAAATTGATATTGAAGTTATTTCCTTCAAGCTCATGATTTAGGTTTTCAAGAGGGTATATATATATATGATTTATAAATATGGTTGAAAACCTAATTTAGGTTTATATTTGTCAAGGAGTCGGGACGACACCGTGTTGTACGAGCAACGGAGCTACTTGACCCGGTTTATATCGAGGTGAGTAACTTTACATAGCATTGTGAGATTTATTATGCATATGATGCATTGCATGTGTGTATTATATGATTGGGTGTGTATGTTACATAGATGACTACGTGAAAACCCCGTAAGTAGGTAACCCGCAGACGTATACTTGTGGGTAGACTGTATTGGTAGCTGGTTAAATATTTAATTGATATTAGTTGTGCGGACGAATGCGTGGGTATTAAGTGGTGATAATCATGGATATGGTATCATGTCGTGGGTGGAGATTATGTAGTTGAATGTGGATGTTGAGCTGATATGGGGATTGTTGGTGTCATGTGGTTGGTTGCAGAACTTTGCAGTTGTGTGTTACCTGTTAAACCTTTATGGCTTGATGCTGTTTATTCTGTGGGGCCACTTATACTTGTAGTTGGGACCACTTATTAGGTGGGGCTACTAGTATTTGTGGTTGGGACCACTTATACTGTGGGGCTACTTGTACTTGTGGTTGGGACCACTTATTCCGTGGGGCCACTGGTACTTGTAGTTGTGACCACCGATTTTGTGGGGCCACATTACTAGCACATGTGGTTGGGACCACTTACTCTGTGGGGCCACATATATAGTATTTGTGGTTGGGACCACATATATATTGTGACGACCTTATGAGCAGTAATTGTGGTGGGACCACATATATACGTTGTGACGATCGTGTAAGCAGTAATTGTGGTGGGACCGCATATATGTTTTGACGGCCTTATGAGCAGTAATTGTGGTGGGACCACATATATGTGTTGTGATGGCCTTATTGGTCGGCAGTTCTATCACATACACTGTGGGATGTCCGGTGAGTCCCACATGCAGTTGGGTGTCCGGTGAGTCTTCGTCACTCGATATCGCAGGGGTCGAGGAGGAGACGAATAGCTGAGTTGTAAATGTTGTGGATAACAGGGGTTGTGATGTATTATGGTGAATATATAATCGTGTTTATACAGTGTATTAATGGTTGCATAATAAGTACCTTGTGTCCATGTTGTCTGTGTTATGAGTGTTTGAGATTACGTAACGCGTACCTTGTAGTATCAATAGGTTGGCCTATTGTGGTGACCCGAGTGTATGTTATGTAAATGTTATTCACTAAGCTTTATAGCTTATCCTTTTATGTTGTGTTTTTTTTACAGGTTTAGGTGATACGTAGCGCTCGGCTTGGATCGTGGGACGATTCCTGGTGATATCAGTTTTGTAGCTCCAGCGCACAGGGATATTTAGTTGTAAATTGTTGTATTTTGTAGTTGAAATTAAGAAAATTTTTGGGTACCCATGTGCTACAAGCTGGGCGTTACATCTACGGACAAGTACAAGGTTATTTCTCTTCTGTTGTTCTTGTTTTGCTCCCCTAGTTTCTTGCTAGTGTGGTAGCCTAATAATATGTTGCTGTTTCCAAAAAAAAAGTACAACATGAACCAAATGATACCACAATTGTGAAACTAAAAAAAAATTATATAAAAAGTAGGATTAATTTCATAAAAAACCATTATAATTTTGTTTTTTTTCACTTTATCCACTTAAATTTTTTTTTTCTAGTTTCATCATAGAAAGTTTATTTTTATTTAAAAAAAAAACACTGGAAGTTTGTTTCATTTCAAAAAAACCAATATAAGTTTTTTTTTTTCGGTAATGAGCTACAAAAACCATTTGAACGAATAAAATTTTTGTATACGAGGTTGTTTTTTTGGAAAAAAAATCAAAGCTTGAATGGTTTAATCATAAAAATTAATTGTTTGAGTGATTAAACTGCAAAAAGATCAAATACAAATGGTTTTTGTAGAACCCAAAGGTTTATGTAATGGTTTTCCTGAAAAATTAAACAAACTCTCAGTCGTTAAACTAGACAAAATTCTTTCATTAGTTAAATCTAAAAAAAAACCCAAAATATTGTAGTTTTTATAAAATCAACCATAGAAAGTATCCAAACTTTTAGCAAAAGACAAGGGCAAAGAACGTAATTTGGCATTTTCGATAGCCTAAACCACAACCCATAACATAGATTAATAACTAAAGCTAGATTCAAACATTAAACAAGGTCTACCATAACTTCTACCTACCACCTAATTTTAATCACTAAATCAATATAGAATACTAACACATCGTTTTAAAGCATATATCAAACCTCTTATACGCTTGACTCCTCTTTAAGTAGATTCTTTGTGTTTGATGAAAATTTCATCTTTTCAGCTTTCACAATAACGGATCTCACTACCGGTTCACCAAACAAAATCTCTTCCTTCACTTTTAACTTGAAATTACATTCAGTAAACAAAACACCATGAACAGTTTCCATAAATTTATCCTCATCATCTTCCTCTTCTTCTTTCATGATACACAAATCTTTAGCAGAAATCCCCATTATCTCCTCAGCAGTTTCCTCATACGCAGTAATCCATGCAAAACCAGTATGATCATGTATTTGTAACTGCATGTCATATCTATAATCACATTCATCAACATTCTGATCACACTTCTCACATCGCCATGTCCCATCACCATTATTTACAGCTTTTTTGCCACATTTTCGTTCACCCAATATGATAGGGCACGTTGTGTAGCAAAAGTTTTCATGTTTTATATGCCAGATTGTGGCATTGACTGTGATGAAATCGGGTTTCCCAAAAGTCCCAAGCTTTTCATCTTTAATCTAGGATGTTGTCTTCCATATGAATTGGTCGTTACCAGGAAGTTTGAGTTGAAATGGCTTTGTGTCACCGATAATATAATGTGTGCCAATAATCACATTCAGCTCGATGATTTTAATAATACTGGAAAAATATACGGAAGAGCTCAGTAAATGAATCATAGTAATAGCAATAAATTGCGCAAAGTTCTTGGCAGATCGCACAAATAAATTAGAATTGAGAATAGATATGATACGTACATGCGTTCACGGATCGTGATACAACGAAAATCAGTTAACTTAACAATGGAACCCTTCTGCAACTGTTGAGAGGTAATCAAATCATTGCACTTGGTAGCAAGAACCCCTTGTTTATGAAAAGAGCCGTCAGATTGTTAGATGTGAAGGCTTTGACAAATCAACCATGGTTGGTGAGTCCATGGTTGGTGAAATCAAATTAGTCAATTAAGGCCTTCAATGTATTCATTATTTAATGTATCACAACACCTATATATATGGGTGTAACTGCAATGTTAAAGATGTACCACAACACAAATAAACACAGAAGCAATAAAACATTCCTAGTTATCCGCCGTGGACGTAGGTCATTTTGGACCGAACCACGTTAAATTCTTGTGTTCTTAATTTGTGAGCCGAGTGTGTGAGTTTAGTGTTCGTATGCTAAGTGTCTCGATCCTAACAAGTGGTATCAGAGCCTTGGTATAGCTCCAGAGAGTGATTTTCTGTTTTTGGGTTGAAAATTTTTTGTCTCAAAAACGATTTTGGTTTACGCCGTTGGAAAGGTCTCGTTCCGCAGATTCCGAAAATATATTTTTTCGAATTTTTTGAGCACCGGAAGACCTCCAAATCGCCGGTCAAAGTTGGTCAAAACTCGCCGGAAAATTGGCCGGAAAAACCAGTTCGCCGGAGAAGACGACACTGTAGCACCGGAGTTTCGCCAGAGAAGACGACACTGTAGCGGTACTGTAGAATTTGCAAAACAGGTCCCTGAAGTTTCAGAATTTGCAAAACAGGTCCCTGAAGTTCCAGAACTTGCAAAACAGGTCCCTGAAGTTCCAGAATTTGCAAAACAGGTCCCTGAGTTACCAAAATTTGCAAAACAAGTCCCTGGAGTTCCGAAAATTGCAAAACAGGTCCCTGAACCTTCAGAAATTGCAAAACAGGTCCCTGAATTTTCAGAAAATTACAGTTTAGCCCCTGAACTTTCAGGAAATTGCATTTTAGCCCCTGAACTTTCGGAAAATTGCAGTTTAGCCCCCGAACTTTCAGAAAAGTGCATTTTAGCCCTAAACTTTCTGAAAATTGCAGTTTAGCCCCTAAACTTTCTGAAAATTGCAGTTTAGCCCCCAAACTTTCAGAAAATTGCAGTTTAGCCCCTGAATTTCAGAAAAACTGCATTTTTCACCCTTAATTTCTAAAAGAAAAGTGTATTTTGTCCGTTAAAATGGCAGAAGACGGTAAAATTAAAATTGAGAAGTTTGATGGTACCGATTATGGCTTTTGGAAAATGCAAATTGAAGATATGCTGTATCAGAAAAGTTTGCATTTGCCTATGTTGGGCGTACAACCAGATGACATGTATGATGAAGATTGGAAGTTGTTGGATCGACAAGCCTTGGGCGTAGTTAGGCTTTCATTGGCGAAGAGTGTTGCGTATAACATTGTCAATGAAACAACTACTTATGGAGTATTTAAGGCTTTGTCCAACATGTACGAGAAGCCGTCCGCTTCCAACAAAGTGTTCCTCATCAAACAATTGGTTAACACCAAGATGAAGGAAGGCATGTCAGTTACCGCTCACATAAACGAGTTTAACTCAATTATCTCTCGTTTAGCCTCAGTTGCAATAAAGTTTGAAGATGAAGTACAAGCGCTCCTCCTTTTATCATCTTTACCCGACAGTTGGTCAGGCACAGTCACAGCTGTTAGTAGTGCATCTGGCACTACCAAACTCACTTTCGAGAGTATTCGTGACTTGATTGTAAATGAAGATATCAGACGGAGAAGCAATGGTGAGACTTCTAGTTCTAGTTCTATATTGCATACAGAAAGTAGAGGAAGAAAAAATGAAAGAGGACGTGGTCGAGGCAGATCAAAGTCCAGAAAAAGGGGACAGTCAAAAACCAGAAAAGACATTGAATGCTGGAATTGCAAAGAAAAAGGTCACTTTAGAAGCCAATGCCCAAAACCACAAGCTGAAAAGAAAGAAGTAAACAATGTATCCTCTGAAGATTCGGAAGATTATCTCATATGTTGCGTTGAGAATTCGGCAGAATCCTGGATTATGGATTCAGGTGCTTCTTTCCATGCCGTCTCATGCCCAGATATGGTCAAGAACCTACAAACAGGTGCTCTTGGAAAAGTTCGTTTGGCTGATGATCAAGTGCTTGATATTACGGGTATGGGAGACATAGATTTGAAGACCTCCTTAGGAACCACGTGGACATTAAAAGATGTCAGGGTTATTCCAAACTTAAGGAGAAAGTTGATCTTAGTTGGTAAGTTGGATGATGAAGGGTTTGATGTTCACTTTGGGGGTGGACAATGGAAAGTGATCAAAGGCAACTTGGTGATTGCCAAAGGAAAGAAGAAAGGCACTTTATACATGGTAGAGATACCTAGTGATGGTGTTCATGCCGTAACCACAAATCCGAGTCCATCTAATTTATGGCACCAACGACTCGGACACATGAGCAATAAGGGATTGAAGATGTTGGCTCAGAAAGGGAAGTTTCCAGACTTGAAGAAAGTTGAAACAGAATTCTGTGAATCTTGTGTCCTCGGGAAACAAAAGCGGGTTACTTTTGTAAAGACGAGGAAGACACCGAAAGCTCAGAAGTTGGAGCTTGTTCACTCTGATGTATTTGGACCAACACCAGTTTCATCCCTAGGAGGAAAAAACTACTATGTAACCTTTATTGATGATTCAACACGCAAGGTATGGGTCTATTTTCTTAAAAATAAATCTGATGTATTTGATACTTTTAAGATATGGAAATCTGCTGTTGAAAATGAAACTGATTTGAAGGTAAAATGTCTGAAGTCGGATAATGGTGGTGAATACATAAGCAAGGAGTTTGTTGACTACTGTGCCAAGCAAGGGATAAAGATGATCAAGACGGTCCCAGGAACCCCTCAGCAGAATGGTGTAGCTGAGAGAATGAATAGAACTTTGAATGAAAGGGCTAGAAGCATGAGGTTGAATGCTGGTTTACCAAAGACATTCTGGGCCGATGCAGTTAACACTGCAGCCTACTTGATTAACCGTTCACCGTGTGTTCCCTTGGATTTTAAATTGCCGGAAGAAATGTGGCAAGAGAAGGAAGTAAGTCTCAAACACCTGAAAGTATTTGGTTGTACTGCTTACAGTTTGTTAAAAGATGGTGACAGGGATAAACTTGATTCAAAGACCAAGAAGTGCACATTCATTGGTTATGGGTCAGATAAAATGGGTTATAGGCTTTGGGATAGTGAAAGCAGAAAGATAATCCGAAGCAAGAATGTCACCTTTAACGAAGCTGAGTTATACAAAGACAGGAACAACAAAAGTCCAGAAGTCCAGAAGGAGTACGTTGAATATGAAGGTGGTGAAAAGAAGAAAGAAGCTTCAGTTGAAATCCCTGAATCTGGGGATGATTCAACTGACAGTGGGAGCTCAGAGGATGATTCCAGAAATGACTCTGAAGATGAAGAAACCAGCCCTCCAGCTCCAGAGTCCCCAGCCACACCTCAAGTTCAACCAAGAAGATCTTCTAGAGTCATCAGACCACCACAAAGATACTCACCATCTGTCAACTACATTCTTTTGACAGAAAATGGTGAAGCCCAGTGTTACTCTGAAGCTAAGAGGTTGAAAGATTCATTGCAGTGGGAGCTAGCAATGAAAGATGAAATGAAGTCGCTTGAGAAGAACAAGACCTGGTTTCTAACGAAGCTTCCATCCGGGAAGAAGGCTCTTCAAAATAAATGGGTTTTCAGGGTCAAGGATGAACATGATGGTACCAAACGGTACAAAGCAAGATTAGTAGTCAAGGGCTTTCAACAGAAAGAGGGAATCGATTTCAATGAAATATTCTCTCCAGTAGTGAAGATGACCACTATCAGACTTGTTCTCAGCATTGTAGCAGCAGAAGGTTTGCATCTAGAGCAGCTAGATGTCAAGACAGCTTTTCTACATGGTGACCTAGATGAAGAAATTTACATGACACAACCAGAGGGTTTTCAGATTAAAGGCAAAGAAAACCAAATACTCGGGATGAGTATTTTCAGAAACAAAGAAGATGACTCTTTGACACTCTCTCAAGAGAAGTACATTGAGAAAGTGTTAGAGAAATTCAGCCTTAAAGATGCCAATATCAGAAGCACACCTTTGGGAAGTCACTTTAAGCTTTCTAAAGTTCAGTCACCCAAATCAGATGAAGACAAGAAAGAAATGGCTAAAGTACCTTATGCATCTGCAGTTGGTAGTCTCATGTATGCAATGGTATGCACGAGACCAGATATTGCACATGCAGTGGGAGTTGTTAGTCGATTTATGTCCAATCCGGGGAGAGAACATTGGGAAGCAGTTAAATGGCTGCTAAGATATTTGAAGGGGACTTCAAAAGTGGCATTGCATTTTAAAGGGAAAGATGTCATTCTGAAGGGTTTTACAGATGCAGACCTTGGTGGTTGCAAAGACTCATACAAAAGCACTACCGGGTATGTCTTTACAGTGGGAGGCACTGCAGTAAGTTGGATGTCTAAACTCCAGAAAAGTGTTGCCCTTTCAACCACAGAAGCAGAGTATATGGCAGTTGCTGAAGCAAGCGAAGAGCTTATATGGTTGAAGAACTTTCTCGAAGAACTTGGCAAGGAACAAGTTGATTGTGCACTGTTTTGTGATAATCAAAGTGCAATACACCTTGCAAAGAATCCTGTCTTCCATTCAAAGACAAAGCACATACAGCTGAGATATCACTTCATCAGAGAAAGAATTAATGATGGTACTCTGAAGTTGAAGAAGATCAAAGGAACTGAAAATCCAGCTGATATGTTGACTAAGGTTGTTACCTTAGAGAAGTTGAAGCTTTGCATAGCTTCAACTGGCCTTCAGGAAAATTGAAAAGAAGGCCAGGATAACTAGGAAGGAGCTAAGATCAAAAATGTTTTTGAAGGTCCGTTGCAAGACTTGGATGGCAGAGAAAGACTACATTGTTCAAGCCTTCAAGTGGGAGATTGTTAGATGTGAAGGCTTTGACAAATCAACCATGGTTGGTGAGTCCATGGTTGGTGAAATCAAATTAGTCAATTAAGGCCTTCAATGTATTCATTATTTAATGTATCACAACACCTATATATATGGGTGTAACTGCAATGTTAAATATGTACCACAACACAAATAAACACAGAAGTAATAAAACATTCCTAGTTATCCGCCGTGGACGTAGGTCATTTTGGACCGAACCACGTTAAATTCTTGTGTTCTTAATTTGTGAGCCGAGTGTGTGAGTTTAGTGTTCGTATGCTAAGTGTCTCGATCCTAACAATCAGATAACAACACCCTGTACTTTCTTCCATCACCCCCAGTTGGAGTTTGCGTCTGAACTGTTAGAAGATCGATCACCTGAAGCACCGGTTTCAGTTCTATCGTTTGACATTCCCCACTAGATAGCATCGATATTGCGCCTGCAGAAAGATTGATCGCCATAATCTTAATCGGAAGAAGCGTAATCGCAGTGATTTGGGGTTTTGAAAACCCTAGAGAGCGAATATAAAAGCGAGGGAAAATAGAGTGAAAAGCTTTTTTTAGTGAGCGCTAACAGGTTCACTTATACTGAAATGTACATTTACATACCTATAGAAAGAAGACATGGTAAAATTTACCCTCGTAGTTTTTAGAGTAAATTACACGAATGGTCCATGTGGTTTTGGGTAATTTGCGCGTTTGGTCCCTAACTCGTTTTTTTAACTCGGACGGTCCCTATTGTTTGTTTTTGTTACGCGCTTGGTCCCTGATAGACATAAAAAGACTATTTTGCCCTCAATAATTATTTTTGACTTATTTTGCTCTTTTATAATTTTATAAAATCAAATGGCCCGTTATATCCCCTTCCGGTTATCCGTTTTACTTGCCTCCACCATGAAATTTCCGGTAACACTCATCTTCTCCGGAAAACCGTCGCCGTCGCTGTTAATCATCAAGTCCAAACACTATTTTCAGATAAATCGATTACAACCAAATCAATCAAACATATATGGAGCCTAATCAACCAAAGCAGTGGTGGAGTTGCAGATTTAAAAATCTTTTCAAATCCTAATCAACTAGTCGGCAGATTCACAACAAGCATCTGAATTTTAAAAAACAAGATTGACCCATCAATTCCATTCAACCTATTAAACAAGCCATACAATCCAACGATTTCCATAAAATTAAAAATGATTTCCAACCCTAAAGTTAAAACTAAAAAATATGTAAAACCTACAAATCTGCAAAAATTCCTAAAAAAACAGCGGCAAAATCTGTGCATCATCTCAAAAAACTAGAGAAATCAAATTACCCCACAAACTTTGTGCGTAATCTGTGTTGATTCTCTTCCGCCCCACAGCGACAAAATCTGCCGAGTCTCCCACAAGCCTACGAAATCTACATTTTAAATCTCCAACGGAGATCCGATTGCATCAGAGGCGTGAGGCAGAGATGGGCGATGCGGATCTAATTGCCCCACAAAAATGAAGAACTTGCATATACTCCTTCAGGCGGTGGGTGGCGATGATTAAGAGCGTCATCTCAATAATTTACACAAGCTATTCAAGGCATCGATGATTCAGAGTGGTGCAAGGTAGTGAGTGCCGGAGAGAATTGTCGTTTGTAGTTTTCGAACAAAGGTCAGACAAGAGAAGATAAGGGGGAAGGAAAGTGGCAATGGTTATCGAATAACACTAATATGTGGACCCACAAATTTAATTATCAAATTCTTTAATAATATTAATATAAAAATAAGTCAAAAATAAAATATTGAGGGCAAAATAGTCTTTTTATGTCTATCAGGGACCAAGCGCATAACAAAAACAAACAATAGGGACCGTCTGAGTTAAAAAAATGAGTTAGGGAACAAACACACAAATTACCCAAACTACTGGGACCATTCGTGTAATTTACTCTAGTTTTTATCTTATATTCATATGCACTAGAAGATATATTTTTGTGTATATTTTGTATTTATCTAGTTTCGGTGTACTTTTAATTGCAAAAAGTGAATATGTGGCTGTTAGATACATATGTCTAGGTGTAGAATATACTAGGCGAATCATTGAACGTTGTGCAGGAATAAAGTTTAATTAAAATAAAAAACAAACATATTTTGTTAGAATTCTCAATGTCATTGCCTTTAACAAAGAAATACCAATTTTTATATACAAAATCAAAAGAATGATGTAAATCATTATTATTAACTTGAACTATATGATAAAAAAACTTAAATTTTGAGGTTGAAAATTATAAATATTATAATGACTGAAGTTGATGATATTTCATAAAATATAGATTTTTTATACTTATAATATATTATTATGATGATATTATAGATAATTAAGAAAGCTAAAGATTATTTAGCATTTGATCATTACAACTCAAAAGGTTTTCTTAATTAGGATACTTAATTGATATTTATGAGTTTTAATTAAATATGATTAAAATTATTAAATTTAGTTTGCCAAAACTCACATTTCTATTTAAACAAAACTTTAATAAAACCATATTAAACACTAACGTGTTATTACATTGATGTTTTAATTTTTAATTAAAACTCTTCAAATTTCAACCAATAGTTATTTAACATTAAATCATTGCAACTTAAAAAAATCTTTTACTTATGTTACTTAAATGATATTTATGAGTCTTAATTAAATATGTTAAAATTGTTTTAATCAGTTAAATGATTAAGCCAATGGCCTTTTGGCCAAGTGGTAAAGCGTTGCCCTCTAACCTTGAGGTTGAGGTTCAATCCCCACTAGGGGGAATAGGTGAATTAGAGTAGGAGTAGGAGTAGGATAGATTTGTCGGTTAAAAAAAATTAAATGATTAATATGATAATCTAATATCTAGATAAAAAATCATGTCAAAACCATCCAAATCCACTATTAAAAACTTAATTATACATGTCTAATATTTATTGTGTGTTATTTATAATAAATAAATTGTATACAGCTATGAGTTTCTATATAAAACACTCATTTTAAGCCTAAAAATAAATAGAAGTTTTGATTTGCTATTAACTCAACTTTGTTAATAGTTAAATGGCTTATCTATAACTAAAAAGGTTGTTTTAGAAAATTTATTTTATAACTCATAGCTATGTTTTTTATTTTGCATTTTATTCGAATATATTTTCATTTTTTTTTCAAAAATATCAAACTAATGTGCTAATACATGAATATCTATTAAACCAAATTTTCTATCAAAACCAAATACAAATACCAATGTGTAGCTCAAAATATTTTTTGCTTATGGTAATTATTGATACTTATGGCAGTTGAATAAATACGATTGAAATAGTTCAATTGTGTTAAGTTTATTAGATGAATGATATCATCATCTAATCTCTTAATAAAAAAATTATGTGAAAACCATCCAAACCTACTACCAAAAAACTTAATTATAAGCGTTTAATATGAACTGTATATATATGTACTATTCATATAAAATGAACTGTATAAGACTATGAATTAGTATATAAAAATAGTTATTTTATATAACCATTTATAAGATTATATAAATTTAATATTTAGATAAATAATATAAAATATTAGCAATGATCTTTGTGCTGACAAATTTCATATGCTAATAAATAAACAATAAAACATGATGATAATGGTGAAAAATTCTATTTTAAACTTATTATTAAGAAAATATCTTAAATTATGACATCCAGTACAAAAAAACTCAAAACATGAATAACTTTTTTGTTAATTCTACACACACATACACACACACACAAAAACATATATATATAACGAATAACAAATTTTATAAAATGTAAATATTATTACTTTCAATAATACAGAAACACTAAAACATCCTATAATATTTGTAGTAAAAATAATAAAGAAACTCATAGTTTGGTTTGTATATTCGTTGAGAAAATTTTATTTTTTACCTCTCATCTAAAACACTATTCTTCCAAGAAACTTCACATTGTAACAACCATTGATACGACACAGTCCATTTCTCAACTATTCATATGTGAATTGAAAACCCTTTAAACACATGAATGTTTTTTATGAGAACATGTTACATATATATACTACTAATATAGCTATGACATGCATAAATGAGAGGAAGATAAAAAGCCATTAGTAAATTCCATTAATGTTAGGAACATGAAAGGGTGTAGGAGTTTCAAATGAATGTGGTGCAAGTATATGAGATATATTGATTCATATTCATTTGAATGACCTCTATTGGTGTAGGAGTTTCAAATGAATGTGGTGCAAGTATATGAGATATCTTGATTCATATTTATTTGAATGGCTTCTATTATAAGATTTATATAGATATAGATATAGGTATAACAATTCAAGAATTCGATGATCATTTAAATTAATAATTCAAAAGCTCTACTTATCAGAAGCAGAGAAGAGAACCGATATTGGACAAGACGAGTACGTTTTTTGCCAATTGGATAGCACAATCGTGAATGTTGGAGTTACTTTGACAGGATTTTGAATGTTGTGTGATTAAAGGAGCTGATAGACGTGATTAACCACAAGCAATATGAATCACAAAATTAGCAACTCGATTATAGAATGTGATTGATGCAGAAGCAGCGCAAAGGTAAATCACGCGCACAAGATACGATGAAAGTTTGTTAGTGAAAAACTAGCCAAATACGACGTAACAATCTAGTTCTACACCTAAGGTTATATGGGGCTGTAATATATATACACTTATATATATATATATATATATATATATATATATATATATATATATATATATATATATATATATATATATATATATATATATATATATATATATATATATATATATATATATATATATACTCTAACCATTAAAGGTAGTTTTGTTTTTTCAAAAAACCAAATACATAAAACTTCTAATTCGATAAAAATCATTATAGTATGACATTTGTTCGGTTTAACCTGGTATCTTTTAAACCTATCTATTAAAACCTTGAAATTTTTTAAAACAACAAAATTTAAATATAAAAATCATTAGATTAATTTGTGCACTTCATACCGGAAAATGTTGTTAAAAAACAATGCAATGATTTTTATGGAATTTGGTTTAATATACTATATATTATTTTTTGAAAAATGTTTGAATTGCATTTTTATTACAGGTAATTAACCTCTTAAATCGCTATATACAAAATAATAATAATAATAATCTTAAGTTAATAATATTTATTTTTTAATACACTCATTAATTATTTATATACTATAAAATAATAAAATCGAGAAAAGCATTCACAGGATAATGGTGACAAATTTGGCCCGCATCATGAACTTCAAGTTGACCTTTCACCCAACACACTCATTTTTTGCAAGGTTACATGTATAATCACACGCTTATAAAACTTTGAATATATAATTAAGAATTTTATCTTTTAGTAAGATATCCAATAAAGAAACATAGGATGCAATATAAATAATAATAGATCGACGAAACAATTATCTCATCCGAAGACCAAAAATGGCATCTAAAGCATCTTTTTTGTTTGATCCAATGTTTAGTTTATTCACGTCTTATTATATAATCCCTTTAGAGAACGTGTTGAAAGAACCATAAAATAAACATATTCATGTTTAGCTAGTATTATTATATTTTTAGGATATCGACTATATTTATGGATTGCAATTCGATAAATGGTTTTATTCTTATTTTTTTTTTTTTTTATTTTTTTTTTTTTGAACGGCAAATCGATCCTACTCCTACTTCTATTAGTAATGTGTACGGAAGTCGGAAAAGGTGACAATATTGAATTTTTGAATCCAAATCGATGTTCTATACTTCTATTAGTAAACGTATAGGATTAGTGTATAACTTTTATATCGAGGTTACATGCTTTTATTAATTGTTTTTTTTTTTTTTTTTTTTTTGGAACATTCATCTTAATATTAAAAAATAAAAAGAAACTAACAAGAAGCTAGCCAACGAACAAAGTGAATCAAAATTGGGTTCTTAATCCAACCACTCCACCCACACCAAAAATAGATCATCTACTCGAAATCCAAAAAAACAGATAGTCCACATGATGTCAAAATACAATTTTTTGTCATCGTCACGTCTGAACATGATGTCGTTTGTAAAAGTCCAAGCAACCCAAAAAGTCGATAGAACCACCACGTGACACCAATTTTATTTTGAGAGGGTGTTTTAGATTCCTTATTTAAGGCGTTTATTTGTTATTACTTATTACGGTTTGTCATTGTAAATAAGTAGTTTTTAATGTGTGTAGTGTAAAATTAAAAACGTTTATTTATTTTAATGAAGAGTTTTTGACAAGTTAGTAGACTCTAATTTATTTAAAATGACTTATGACTTATTTAAATCAAATTATCGTATTATATATTTATAACTATATGTCTATATATATCCGACCATTATTTGTCAGTTACATTTATTAGCAAAAGTTTTCAAACACTTAAAAAACAACTCATTAACTTATTACGTTTTGTTATTTAATACACTAAGACAAACATTTTTTTTTTCTTTTAACACCGAATAAATCAATAAACACTTTTACAAATAAGCATAATTTGTTTTAAATAAGCAATCCCAAACAACCATGAGTAGCCGTCAGTTTAGATTTTTCAACAAATCACATGATATTTACCAGATCCACTGTAATCGGAATTAAAACGCTCCAACATCAACATACATTATTCCACAATTAACTCGTTTGCAGTTACACAAAATACAAACAACAATATCACAATCGGGCAAAGAAACGAGCGTAAATCAACATCCTGCAAGATTAGCCCGAATATGCATTCCCAACCCAACCCTCCAAGGAAGAATATTTACAATGATTAGATCAATATTATTTTGTGTATGACAACACGATAATTTCAGAAAATTACCATATGTAACATGAAGAGTAGAAGTTACCGTAATTTGACTTGTTTTAGAAAGCTCCCACTTCCAAGTATCCTCATCGTCATTTAACACAACATTAGTTAAAACACTCATTTAATTCTTGAAATTAAAACTGTCCTTGGCGATCAAAACTGTCCATCCTCAATGATGCACGAATATACCATTTGAATTGTTTAATTGAGTATTGTCTAAAAAAAAAGGAACCTCTCTGGTCCATTTTCGTTTCCAAAAATTTGTTTTCCCCATTGCCAATCTTCTCTAACGTATTAATTTCCCTATATCAAATTGTGTTCCCCAAACTATTGATACATTTGACAATTCATAAACAATGACCCAAAACCTTTCTCAAAAGACTTGTCCTATAAAATGGACAATACTTGTTGTGGATTGCTTGAACTAAATTCACCCAAAGACCTTGAGTTCATTGAAAAATCATCACCAATATTTACATAATAAAGCTCAAATGAAAGCAAGCACACTACCAATACTTAAACCACCAGCTTCTTTTGGGGTTAACACCTTCTTCCATTTTACCTAGGCTAGCTTTTGATCCCCGCACCAAGCCATAAAAATGTTCTTATCTTTTCTAGTATATTTAGAACCGATTGAAGAGATTAAACATAGTAAAATAGTAAATGATCACCAAACTCCCAAAATAATTCAAAAGAGTCAACGTTCCCCCAAAAGATAAAGATTTGTCCTTCCATCTCGAAATTTTTTTTCTTAAACTTATCATACACTTTACTTCAACCGGCTGCAAAAGGCATACCTCCATCAATGAGAAGTCCTAAACGAACACAAGAAAATGTATGAGGTTATAATCACTACTAGAAAAAGAGGTATTTAGCCACGAAAAATAACCACACAAATTTTGCGTGGTTAAATAACCACGCATTTATCATGCATCGGTGACAAAATCTGAAACCCTAAATTTAACCATGGATTTGTGACGAAACAACAACGCACTAGAAATTTGTGGCTGTTACGTGGTAAAATTAGCCACACGATAACCACGCAGTGCCTGTTTGCGTGTTAAATGTGTGGTTAATTATTGTTTTCCCATTTCTTTATATATATATATATATATATATATATATATATATATATATATATATATATATATATATATATATATATATATATATATATATAGATATATGTTAGTCTCATAATAATTATTATTATTGTTAATATTATTAATGTTATTATTTTTTTTTCGTTTTCGTTTTATTAATTAAATCGTTTTCGGTTATAAGCTTTATCCGTTTTCATTTTATTGTTAACATGATTAATATTATTATTTTTTTCGTTTTCGTGTTGTTTTTTTCGTTCAATATATCCCTTTCGTATAATTAATTATTGCTATTATTATTATTATTATTATTATTATTATTATTATTATTATTTGTCCCATATTATTATTATTATTGTTAATATTATTAATATTATTACTTTTTTCGTTTTATTTTTTAATGATTAGCATTCAAAAAACAAAAAAAATACAAAAAGACCCGTGGTTATTGCTTGGTTAATTAACCACGCATTTACCACACATACAGGCAATGTGTGTTTATCGTGTCTTTAATTAACCATGCAATAACCACGCACAGCTTGTATGTGTGGTAAATGCGTGGTTAATTAACCACGCAATAACCACACATTTTTTGTATTTTCGTTTTTTGATGGGCAAACATTATTTATTTGTGTTCATTTTTTGCACATCCTTATTATACTTTATTATCATTATATATCCTAGTTTATACGTAAATTTGACTTACACACACGTGTGTACACCTTCAAAACTCGTTACTCATTTCAATATGTATCCTTTCAATATGCATAAACTGTTGTAGTTTTAAC
Source organism: Cichorium intybus (assembly GCA_023525715.1). Classification (NCBI taxonomy): domain Eukaryota; kingdom Viridiplantae; phylum Streptophyta; class Magnoliopsida; order Asterales; family Asteraceae; genus Cichorium; species Cichorium intybus. The sequence goes on along the minus strand of CM042017.1, from coordinate 39,090,364 downwards.
ACACCAACACATTGATGGACACACACATTCATACTCATATACACTCATTCTCATATACACTCATACTCATACTAATACTCATACACATGCACACTCACACACACACACACACACACACACTCTCTCTCTCTCTCTCTCTCTTTTTCTATCACTCTAATCAATACTCATGCTCATACAATGTGTGAGTGTATGGGTATAAGTATGTATGTGTGTGTAAATTATATGTATATGTGTGTGTGTGTCTATGAGTATGAGTGTATGTGTATCAATGTGATGTGTGTTAAAACTACAATTGATTATACACTTTGATAGTATAAAGCTTGAAATGAATAATGGGTTTGGAAGGTGTACACGTTTGTGTGTAAGTAGAATTTACGTATAAACTGGGAAATATAAAGATAATAAAGTATAATAAGGATGTGCAGAAAATGGACCCAAAAAAATAATGTTTGCCCATCAAAAAGTGAAAAATAAAAAAAATATGTGGTTATTGCGTGGTTAATTAACCACGCATATAGTTATTGCGTGGTTAACTAGGTAAAGGTATTTTCCAAGGTTGTTAAGATCGAGATTTTACTTAAGATCGTTTTATGCTTCGCAAGATCGAGATCGGGATCAGGATCGAAAGATCCTACCAATGAACTAGTCTCTAAATTTCTCTCAATGTCATACTTTGTGTAGTGTCTATTATAACTTAATGTCTATTAAAACGTCAATGATATAATCAAAGTTAACTGTTTAAGCATGAATTATGATTCTTTTAGTTAGAAACCGCAAAAATTAAGAAGAAAACATATTGAGTAGAAAAACAAACAGGTTCATCATGACCATCCACAACTAGAGGTAGGATCGGATCGGATTAAAATCTTAAGATCCTACTTGAGATTCTAATATCCCAGTATAGATATTGCTTCAAATAGATCCTACTATGATCGGGAACATTTTTCGGTTAAAGATCTAAAAATCGTAAGATCTTAAGATCAAGATCGGGATCCTAACAACCATGATATTTTCCATTTTTTCGCTTCTTAGACAATTCGACCCGTTGGCTCATCTCTTGACAAAAATCTTGACCAAACGATGGATCCCGGAATGCTTTAGATGAGAGGAAATCAACTTTAACTTAATTTTATCCTGTCAGATGACATATATGTATAAGTATTCATTAATCCTATATTTTTTACTAAAAGGTATAGAACATCAGTTTGGATTAAAAAAATTCAATATTGTAATCTTTTCCGTACACATTATGTTAAACTTTATCGAATTGCAAGCTATGTAACATAACAATGAATGTTAATCCATAGCTTAAGCTTGTATGAAGATGTTTGCGTATCCATAAACATAATCGATAACATAAAAATATAATAATAATAGCTAAACATAAATATATATATATATATATATATATATATATATATATATATATATATATATATATATATATATATATATATATATATATATATATATATATATTTATATAAAGGGTTCTCTCAAAACATTTTTTAAGAGATTAAAACGTATATAGACAAAACATCGGGTGAGACAATGATTTGTCGATCTGTTATTATTTATATTGCATCCTATGTTTCTTTATTGAATATCTTAACAAAATATAAAATTCTTAATTATATATTCAAGTTTTGTAAACGTGATAACACATGTAACCTTAGAAAATGAGGAGGTTGGGTGAAAGGTCAACTTGAAGTTCTTGGTGACAGCCAAATCTGGCACGATTATCCCGTTGATGCTTTTCTCGATTTTATAGTATATAAATAATTAATGAGTTAACTTATTATTACACTAATCATAATGATTATATCAAATAATGATAATCATAATAATAATATAATAATCATAATACTAAAATGGGTATTGTTAAAAAAAACCGATTCATAATGAAAATATGATGTCTCATCAATTGGGGTTTCTTTTTATATTAGTTTTAATATATATATATATATATATATATATATATATATATATATATATATATATATATATATATATATATATATATATATATATATATATATATATATATATATATAGGCGTGTTATTTGGTCGATTAAATCGGGTTTCGGTTTAAGTCGGTTTTTTTTTAATTTTCCAAATTAATCGTAACCAAACCAAATAAGATTCGGTTAAATCGGTTTCGGTTTATTCGATTTGGTTAATTGGTTTCGGTTTTTATATATATATATATATATATATATATATATATATATATATATATATATATATATATATATATATATAAATATATATATATATATATATATATATATATATATATATATATATATATATATATATATATATATATATATATATATATATATATATATATATATTGGAAGACAATGTCTTACAAATGTAAGATGTCACTAAATAAAAGAAAGGATAAACGGTTCAATAAAACTACCATTGATCCACCTCCTCAACAACCCCTTAGACGAAGTTGTTCAAACGTGTCTAATTCAATTGATTCAAGGGGTTTTGGTTTTAAAGAACCAGCAAGGCATAGTTCCTATGTCGAGAATAAATCAAATTGTTCAATTCCCTTCATCAATGAATTGCCAAATTTATTTCATTCTTACGTCAGTCAAATACAATATGTGAAACCTGATGGAAATTGTGGTTTTAGAGCGATATCTGGTTGTCTCGGCAACGATGAAGAAGACTGAGCAACAGTTCGATGTAATTTGATGCAAGAGTTACACAATTACAAGGAAGAATATGAAAACATGTTTGGAATTGGATTATTGGGTGGCATATATAACTCGATAAACTTTTTTCGGACATATATGTTAGCACCCATCGAATATTGGCTAAGTACTGATATGGGTCTCATGATTTCTTCCTTTTATAACGTGACACTACACATATTAAGCCCGGCAGGCAGCATGACATACTTACCGCTTCGATCAAATCCTCCACCGTTGCATCAACGCACCCATATTGCAATTGCAATTATTCACGGTTCTCATTACGTAAACCATATTGCAATTGCAACGCACCCATACCCGATGCCTCCAATTTATCCACAGTGGAATTATTTCAAGTATGACAATGCATCTGAATGGGCCACTCCTTATGAAAGACAACTACAGATGTACATGAATCATTTCCGCTCTAATCGTAGCACTGAAAGAGTTGTATTTGATGATTGATGATTATTTAAGTAATTTAATATTGTATTTTATTATCTTCATTTATGCAAAAAATAGATCGATTAGAATAATTATAACAACACTATATTACAACATTTGATAATATAAACGAACAAAACATATTAAAGTGTATTCAAACAAAACGTCAAAAGTTAGAAAATTAGTACGTCAAAAATAAGAAAAATAGTAAATTACAACGTCAAATAATGCAAACGAAAAAAACGTAAAAAAAAACATATTAGAAAATATTTTCGAACTAAACGTCAAAATGTTAAATAATTATTTAAATTATAAATACCTAAATAAGTAAATAAATCAAATAAAAATAATATATATATATATATATATATATATATATATATATATATATATATATATATATATATATATATATATATATATATATATATATATATATATATATATATATATATATATATATATATAACAACATTATGACAACATTATGTCATCACTTTGCATTTACCAATTAAACAACTATATTTGAATAGTAGACTTGGTAGTATAAATAGACCATCAATGTAAGGAAGAAAATGCATCTCATATCAATTCTTTCACAAGTGATATAAACTCTCTCTACTCTCTTCAAGCTCTCAAGCTTTCTTTCTTTCTTCATCTATATTCTAGATTTTAGTTTGTTTATAATTGTCGTGGTAACGCTGAATTTATAACACGTTATCAGCACGAGGCTCTAGCGAAGGCAATTAAAAGACACATCGATCTTAATCAAGGTATGTAATATTATCAAAACTAGAATGTTAATTAATAATAATAATAATAATAACGACAACAAAAAAAAGGAACATTTTATTCTCGAAGTTATGACTACTAACAAATTTCTTTTCTTATTTATCCTTGACGTTATGACTACTAACGAAGTTCATTTATTATTCTAACTTTATTTACGCTTCATTGACATTTATTAGTGCAAACTAACTTTTATTATCGCATACTAATTTTTATTTATGCAACTAACATTTATTTATGTATACTAACATTTATTTATGCAAACTAACGTTTATTTACGGCAACTAACGTTTATTTATGCAACTAACGTTTATTTACGGCAACTAACATTTATTTATGCAAACTAACATTTATTTACGCATACTAACATTTATTTACGCACTAACATTTATTTACGGCAACTAACGCTCATTTATATAAACTAATGTTTATTTACGCACACTAACGTTTATTTATGTATACTAACTATTTTTCATGCTCTGACATCTATTTATATATACTAACGTTTATTTATGCGCAACCGATTAAAAAATAAAATTTTAAATTTTAAAATAAAAGGAATTTGAGAAGATTCATCTATTTAATTATGTCTGTAACTATAATAGAAATAGTAAAACTCATCCCCACCTTTAAACGACAAATTTAATGAGTTTTATTTTTCTTAGGAACTACAATATGTCAAAAATTGCAAAGCTTGAATTTACCGCTCTTGAAGTCAGCGGAAAGAACTACATGCCTTGGACTATAGATGTTACGATGCATCTTGAGTCCATTGATTTATCTGAAACTATAAAAGAAAAAAATAAGTGCACGTCGCAAGATAAAGCACGTGCAATAATTTTCCTTCGCAAACACATCGATGAAATGTTGAGGTATGAATACCTCAATACCACCGATCCTAGCACTCTTTGGAAAAGCTTAAAAGAAAGATTTGATCACCAAAAGGAAGTTATACTTCCAAGTGCTAGGGCTGAGTGGTTATCGTTGAGGTTTCCAGACTTCAAAAAGGTACATGACTATAATTCCGCATTATTTCGAATATGTTCACAACTAAAATTTTGTGGGGAAGAGGTTTCTGATGCTTCAATGTTGGAGAAAACTCTCTCCACATTCCATGCATCAAATATGACATTGCAACAACAATATCGTATGCAAAAGCTCAAAAAATATTCTGAGCTTAATACACTTCTCCTTGTTGCTAAACAAAATAATGAACTATTAATAAAGAACCACCAGTCCCGTCCAACAGGTTCAGTAGCACTTCCTGAAGCAAATGCTACTATCACTTATGAACCTAGAAATAATTCGTATGGACGAGGACGTGGTCGTGGTCGTGGACGTGGACGAGGCCGTGGTCGCGGTCGAGACCATTTTAACCAAAACCAAAATTTTGGGCGCGGTTATACTCAGGGTCGTGGACGCGGTCATCCTTATAACCGTGGGCGTGGTCAAAGAAACAATAATCAACACACTCCACAAGGAAATAATGTCCAACCACAAGAAAAAAGAAATGATGCCGGAACATCACAGAACCCCTGAGGTTCTTGTTATAGATGTGGTAGCACAGGTCATTGGTCAAGGACCTGTCGTACAGATCCCCATCTTTGTAAACTTTACCAAGATTCCATTAAAGGAAAGGGGAAAGAAGTAAACCTCATCGATGGTGTTGATTTAGGAAACATTGAACTAAACACTCTAGACTTTTGCAATGATTTAGACATCCTAGAAAACTAGTTTCCTTTTTGTAACATGTTTTTTTTTAAATTTTTCATTGTAATGTTTTTCTTTCTTAATGAAGTTTTTTTGGGTCACTTTTATTAAAATTGTGTTCATAACTCATCATTTATTTTTCTTATATGAAGTTCAAAATGAGTTCAACTGGAGCACAAAACCAAGGAAATCTTGGAGAACTCTTAATAATTGATTGTGGTACCACACACACCATCTTGAAAACAAAGAAATATTTTTCCACACTAAAACCCGTAAAAGGGCACATAAATACAATATCAGGTCATGTAGACTTGATCGTAGGAGCAGGAAATGCTTGTTTCATGTTACCTAATGGTACGAAGTTTGTAATCAGTAATGCGTTATTTTCCCCAAAGTCAAGCAAAAATTTATTGGGTTTTAATGATATATATCTTAACGGATATGACACATTCACCAAAACAATAGGAAACAAGAAATATATGTTTATAATAAATGAAAACCATATATTGGAGAAATTACCACAATTTGATTCTGGTTTACAATTTTACATATATAAATATAGTTGAGTCAAATTTGGTGGTTAAAGAAAAATTTTGTGATCCTAGAATATTTAGTTTGTGGCATGATAGGCTGGGTCATCCAGGATTAACAATGATGCGCCGAATAATTGAAAATACATCTGGGCATCCATTGAAGGACCAGAAGTTCCCTCAAATAGGTAATAAGAACCCGTGTATTTCTTGTTCCCTTGGGAAATTAATTACAAGACCTTCACCAATGAAAGTTGAAAGGGAATCACCTAGATTTCTAGAAAGAATTCAAGGAGACATATGTGGACCAATTCATCCACCTTCTGGACCATTTAAATACTTTATGGTCTTAATAGATGCATCAACTAGATGGTCTCATGTTTGCCTATTATCAACTCGTAACATGGCATTCGCAAAATTCCTATCTCAGATTATTAAACTGAGAGCACATTTTCCTGATTATAACATCAATAAAGTGAGACTTGATAATGCAGGTGAGTTTACGTCTCAAGTATTTAATGATTATTGTATGTCTATAGGAATTACTGTTGAGCATCCAGTTGCACATGTACACACTCAAAATGGTTTAGCAGAATCACTGATTAAACGTCTCCAATTAATAGCTAGACCATTAATAATGAGAACAAAACTTCCTGTTTCCATATGGGGTCATGCAATTTTACATGCTGCATCACTGATTCGTATGAGACCAAGTGCATATCATACATATTCTCCCTTTCAACTTGTTTCTGGAAAAGAACCAGATATATCCCACCTTAAAATTTTTGGAAGTGTAGTATATGTTCCTATTGCTCCACCACAACGTACAAAAATGGGTCCTCAAAGGAGGTTGGGAATATATGTTGGTTTTGAAACAAATTCAATAATAAGATATCTTGAACCTTTGACAGGTGATATGTTTACAGCACGTCTTGCTGACTGCCATTTCAATGAAGAAAATTTCCCAACACTTGGGGGAGAAATGAAAACCCAAGAAAAGAATGTTTCATGGTATGAACCTTCTTTATCATATCTTGATCCTCGCACACAAGAATGTGAGATGGGTGTTCAAAAAATAATACATTTGCAAGAAGTTGCAAATCAATTACCTAATGCATTTACTGATACAAAAAGAGTTACTAAATCATATATACCTGCTGTTAATGCTCCAGCTCGAATTGAACTCCCAGATAGACAATCTGATGAAAAAGTAACTCAAGAATCCAAAGCACGCCTGAAGCGTGGAAGGCCATTTGGTTCTAAGGATGCAAATCCTAGAAAAAGAAGAGGAATGGAAAATATGTTTGAGCATAATGAAAGTGTTCATGAAGAAACACAAAATCACATTACTTCCCCAGTTGAGGAAATAAATGATAAGGAGATTGAAATTAATTATGGTTATATAAAAATAGTAAGGAGCCAATATGAATTAGAAGATATAATATTTTCTTATTCAGTTGCATGCAATATTATCAATGAGGATCCAGAACCACAATCTGTCATTGAATGCCAAAATAGACAGGATTGGGGTAAATGGAAAGAGGCCATTGGGATACAGATGGATTTTTATACGAAAAAGAAATGAGAAAAATGAAATTGTGAGATACAAAGCCAGGCTCGTTGCTCAGGGTTTTTCTCAAAGGCCGGGAATCGATTATGAAGAAACATATTCTCCTGTTATGGATGCAACCACTTTCAGATATTTAATCAGTCTAGCAGTTTCTGAAAATTTAGTTATGCATCTTATGGATGTTGTTACTGCTTACTTATATGGATCACTTGACAGTGATATATATATGAAAATCCCCGAAGGATTTAAAATGCCAGAAGCATTAAGTGCAAAACCCAAACAAATGTATTCTATCAAACTGCAAAGATCATTGTATGGGTTAAAGCAATCTGGACGTATGTGGTACAATCGTCTAAGTGATTACTTAATAAGCAAAGGCTATAAAAACAATACTATTTGTCCGTGTGTATTTATTAAGAAAACAACATTTGGATATGTGATTATAGCCGTCTATGTTGATGATCTAAACATTATTGGGACGAATAAAGAAATCCTTGAAGTGATTGAATTTTTAAAGAAAGAATTTGAAATGAAAGACCTTGGGAAAACCAAATATTGTCTTGGTTTACAGATTGAGCATATGCCAAATGGGATACTTGTCCATCAATCAAACTATACAGAAGGGTCTTGAAACGTTTTAATATGGATAAAGCCAAACCTTTAAGCTCTCCAATGATTGTTAGATCACTAAATATTGACAAAGATCCATATCGCCCTTGTGAGGAAAATGAAGAAATTCTTGGTCCAGAAGTACCATATCTTAATGTAATTGGAGCTCTTATGTATCTTACTAATTGTACTAGACCTGACATTTCTTTTGCAGTAAATCTATTAGCAAGATTTAGTTCATCTCCAACAAAAAGACACTGGAATGGAATCAAGCACATATTACGATACCTTCGCGGAACTACTGATTTAGGTTTATTTTTTCCTAATAGTTCAAAACAAGGCTTGATTGGTTATGCAGATGCAGGTTACTTGTCCGATCCTCATAAAGCTAGATCTCAAACTGGATATGTATTCATGAGTGGAGGTACTGCAATATCTTGGCGTTCTCAAAAGCAAACACTCGTCGCCACATCTTCAAATAATGCAGAAGTAATTGCTCTAAATGAAGCTAGTAGAGAATGTACATGGTTAAGATCGATGACACAACTTATCCTGACCTCTTGTGGAATAGATAAAGATAAATCTCCAACCTTAATCTATGAAGATAATGCAGCATGTGTCGCTCAAATGAAAGAAGGGTACATCAAAAGCGATAGGACAAAACATATTCCTCCAAAGTTTTTTGAATACACTCAAGAGCGTATAAAGAATCAACAGATTGAACTAAAATATGTTCAATCTAGCAACAATGCATCAGATCTTTTCACAAAGGCACTTCCTACCAAGATCTTTAGAAAACATGTTCATGGTATTGGAATGAGATATCTACACAATACATAATGGTCATTCGATATCTAAATGAGGGGGAGTCAACTAGACACTGCACTCTTTTTCCCTTCGCTAAAGTTTTTTCCCATTGGGTTTTCTTTAGCAAGGTTTTTAATGAGGCAGTACTTCAAAGTTGAACTCTGATGTAGAATGATGTCATTCAAGGGGGAGTGTTACAAGTAATTGGTGAATGACAACATTATGTCATCACTTTGTCATCAGTTTGCATTTACCAATTAAACAACTATATTTGAATAGTAGACTTGGTAGTATAAATAGACCATCAATGTAAGGAAGAAAATGCATCTCATATCAACTCTTTCACAAGTGATATAAACTCTCTCTACTTTCTCCAAGCTCTCAAGCTTTCTTTCTTTCTTCATCTATATTCTAGATTTTAGTTTGTTTATAATTGTCGTGGTAACGCTGAATTTATAACAATATATATATATATATATATATATATATATATATATATATATATATATATATATATATTAAAATTAATATAAAAAGAAACCCCAATTAATGAGACATTATATTTTCATTATGAGGGGTTTTTTTTAAGATCACCCTACTAAAATGATATTCTGACAACTACTATTAATATTATTATTTTAATTATGCATGTTAACAATGACAAGAATATTAAAATAAAATTATATAAAATAAATGCTAATAGTAATAATAAAGAAAGTTAATCTTTTTAGGCCATCCGGTGTGTAGTGCGAGCCCGGGTGCGACGTCGTACGAGCCTGCGGTGAACACTGCCCCGTCTATGCGACGAGCTCGCACTTTTGACCCCGCATGGGTTGCCGACATCGTGCAAGGAAAGGTTCAAGGAAGCTTATTGCTTGTACAATATGCATCATCACTTGTACCAAATGTGAAAGGAAATGAGGGGTGACTATTTCCAATGATGAGGGGGAGAGTGAAGGGTGCTGACTTGGGAGGCAAAACGTGAGCCTTGGTGAAAGCCTACACCGGATGACATTAGAAATTCCTAGGTAGTTTCAAGGAACTTTCGAAGAAACTCAATAATTATTAGAGTAAATTACACGGTTGGTCATTGTGGTTTGGTACAACTTGCGCGTTTAGTCTCTAACTAACATTTTTCATCTGTGCGTCCTTAAATGCCAAACTTCTTACACGTTGGTCCATACATGGCCGGAATTGACTATGTGACTACTGACAATTTCTTTTTTAGTTTTTATTAATTATTTATGTTCTTCTAATTTGATCAATGAGATCTTGATAGCCTTTTTTGTTGATAAGAAAAGTCATTAATTCCCAATGTGTTTTGATCACTAACACACTCATATAATAAGTTTATTGAGTCTAAATACAAAAATAATAAAAAAAACCAGTACCATCAGTGGCAGATCTGGTATGGTGCCCAAGGGGCGTGTGCCACTACTCAAAATTTGTGTAGAAATAGCCCATTTCGTAGCCCAAACTTGAAATAGAACTCTCGGCAAAAATATTTCCCGACTTCTTTCTCACGCGTGAATTACTTGTGTGAATTACTTGTGCATTGAAGTTGATTACAAAGATGCAAGAAGAAAGGGTTGAGGTTGGATGATCTTACGAGAAAGATAGGGGAGATCGAGGGTTGGACATGGCTAAAAGAACCGATAGAAGCTGTTCTCGACAATCCTCTGATCTCGGCTTTCTTCTATCCTGCGATTTGCTTCACGAGTCAAGGAATGGGCTAGGGTTGCATTGACGAAAAAAAAGAGAGGATCAAGTAAGAGACGTGTTGCAATGTGAAGTCCACGAGATGCAGGTATCGATTTTGTTCTCGCATAGCATGGAAATTTATCACAATTGAGCTCTCTGCCTCTCGCCAACCCTTGTTAATCAATGCCATTGCAGTTGGTTTTGAAACAATACAGGTCTTTTGAATAGCAAAATTAGGGTGTCTCTCTCAAGTTCCATGCCTACTGGGTTTTTTAGGTCAAAAAATATTGATACGGTACCTATCAATATTTGGTATTTCGACTGTCTAAATCCATAAAGTCACTCCTCCTGCACTTGGTCCATTAAGAAAAATTGTAATGATATATATCTCCACATTTTATGTTGTCTTGATGAAGTAAAACATACATCTACGATTTTGTTTCCTGTTTTACTTGACGGAATTAACAAGGCCACGACTTAATCCAATAAGCTATATATTAGTGCTTACTGTCGACGTGATGCGAAAAGAAGATCAGGTTTTTCCCGTTAAGCCCTAATGCCCTAATGTATGACAAGTTTGCTCTCATTTATTGGTTCTTGAAATGGTTTCAGGTATCTTCATAAGGGGGAATTCAAGAAATAGATGCACTCATTTTAATTAGGGTTTTAATTTAACGTAGCATTTGGGAAAATTGAGGCACTACTTAAAAATTGATAGAAAAGTACGGTTAGATCTTTTTCTTTCTATTTGTTGACAAAGTTATTATTTAGCGGTGAGGCAGATGCAGTGATATTAGTCATGTTTGTTTGCCTACAAAACAAAGCAGGTATGGTGACCGTGCTAAGAGAGACACCGGTGCATTTGTTTGTACACTGAAGTTACCTCATTACTAATGAATTTTGGATGTTTTGGCTATTGTTTTACCTTAGTGGTTTTTATTATTATTTCATTAATCTTATATATTTTATTGTCGTGACTGAAACAATAAACTATGTAATGTAATGGCATTTCAAATATTTTTGACTTATTATTAGTGTTACAAATTGTTCTTCATCCCATCTGCATTTAATATACTCATGTTCTTCCATTGATATGTTGCTTAAATATTTATCATGTAGGAAATTTACGAGTGAATTAAACGAAAAAAATGGGAAATAATTATAAAATGTTGAAGTTGTTTGTGACAACATTAGATCCTAAATGGTTAGATGGTTTAGCATGTACTTCGAATTGTTATTCTTAATTTTTACAATATTATCATTACGATAAAGAAATGTAAGTACATTGCCATTATAGGTAAATAATTAAAATTTAAAGATTTCTTTTATGATTTGTTAATTTTTCATTTATTTACATATATATTTGTCTTTTATTTTTTATCTTTGGTATTTTTATTTCCCAACCCGTTGTCTCGATAAAGATTATTACCCCTGTCTCTGTATGTGTACGTCTTTAATAAAATTTTGTAAATACATATACCATTTTTTAAGAAAACATGACATATATATCAATATACAAATACGATAGAACATTCATTTATGTATATGAAGATACAAAACATTTATATCATTTCTGAAAAAACGGATACCATTTATGTAAAATATCACATTTTATGTAATTATACAAAAACAAAGTTCCATTTATGTAAATATCGAAAAGCATGGACCTGTTCTGTCAACTAATTAGAAACTAAAATCAAACGACAGAAACTCCAATGCTATTTCTGTGTCACAAAAAAAGTGCATTGTTCTTTGACATTCAAATGCACAGCAAGTGATTATTATCATATGCAAATCAAAATAAATTGTCATAAAAACTACGTACCTGGTGGTAGATTTCATATTATTTTATACATTTTTTAATCATCACGTGTATTACACGGGTTTCTAACATAGTATATATATATATATATATATATATATATATATATATATATATATGTATATATATATATGTATATATATATATATATATATATATATATATATATATATATATATATATATATATATATATAATAAAAATAGAGTTTCAAGTCCTTATTGTTTTCTCGCTCATATTCAAATCTTTGATCAGAAAGTGTTTTTCCTTTTGTCTTCATATTCGCATAATAAAAAGGGAAGGTTGTGATATATATTTTTTCCAACAGTCGCCACTGTGGTAAGGTCCGACCACCACCCCCAATAACACCTTCATTATCTTCTTCTTCCTCAATCTTTAAATTGAAGGGAAAACCCTAATCCCGAAAGTTTGTCACATCATGCCTAAAGCATAAAAAACATGAATATGGCTTTATTGTTTTTATAGTATGCTAACCAATTAGTTTTACACATTGTTGCGCATATTCATATTTATAAGCAAGTAAATTAGGAACTTGCCTGGAGATTTACGCTACGGCCTACGATAAATTGATTTCAAAGTTTTTGCACTTTAAAAAAATCTAAAGAAACTACTTAAAACTTTACAACTAAAAGTGTGAATAAATTGTATAAATCCAGCTTACAATTTTAAAGCGTTGAGAAATTAGCTAGAGCTTAAAGCTTATGATTTCCACATTTTTAATTAGGCAACTTCTTTATTTTGCTATAAATATGGATAACGGAATTTATTTTTATTTCAAATATCTCTGCAAAATGAAGTGAGAAAAAGTGGAAAGAGGGGAGGGAGGGGATCATATCCCAGACCCTCCAAAAGGTGGGAGGTTATCTTTACAATGGTTGTTGTCATTGATTCTTTACCAATGAAAAATTTTGTGCTACTCCTGAATTCTATTCCTGGTTCCGCCCTAAGTACCATAGGCATCACCAGACAAGATATGCAAAGCTGTTTCGTCTATGAAACTTATGTTCATCTTCTTGCATGTATCCTTATTATTAATTTCCTCTTCTACTTAAGATTCATACTATTAACCCTCTTTCTTATTCTCTCTGATGAAATCCACGAAGACACTCGAAGAAGGAAAATGAAGTAGCGACCGTGACGATTTTGTAAAGAATCATATATTGTCATCTCTAATTCCACCATCCCTCCTATCTCCTCTAAGGGGTGGAATTAGGATTTACTGATAGTCGTGGCACCGAAATTTTTTTGTTTCTGAGGTAATATAATAAAATAAAATTTTTTTGCGGGGTTGCATCATATTAGAAAAATAAATAAATAAATAAGAATTAAACTACGTGTCCAAAATTTAGCAGTGGCCTGGGCCCCCAAGTGCCCTATGTGAAATCCGCCGCTGATCTCCTCAGTCCTCACCTCGCCCTCGCCATCCTAAATCATCATCCAAGCAATTACGTGATACCCATATGCATACGACCACCAAGAAAAAAAAAATCGCAATCCAAGAATTTAACTTGAAACGGTCATATTTGCAAGGACATCCTCGTCTTCCTGACCAGGAAACGAAATTAAAGACCAAACATGGAGACGAAGACAAACAGTCACGGCGACCGGGGTTTTGGGATTGCAGAAACAGATAAAGATAGAGAAGAACGTTGGTGGTGTGGGTGGTGGGCTCATAACAATTTAATTATATTTTAGAATTAAATTCAATAATAATTATATACGAAATAAAAAAAGGATACAAATATCACAAACGACCAAAATAGTTACAAAGTCCAAACTTTAATACAATAATAAAAAAAACTTGCACAATGAAATTTTTTCTAACCACGTGTACCGTTTTCGAAATTTATTCGTGTTATTACTTGGTTGATGGACGACTCCATCCATCTACCAACAGCCCTACTAAAAGAATTTATAATTTTAATAATAATTATTAATAAATAGCCAATACGTACCTACCAATAATGTAGATTTATTTTGGTCCTTATCCTTCGTTTTCTCTTTAAAAATCCAAAACCTCATTACTAGATTTCTGCCACAAAATTTATTATTACATCTTTCATAATTTATTAGAAACTATACGAATGCGTAACTGAAATTTATGTAATTAAATTTTTAACAAATACAATGTTAAAATTGATTATGTCATTGACATTAAATATATGATAATAATCCTAACACTAAGTTGATATATAATATTGTAAGTATTTTGTATTTTTGATTAATATTACTCAATGAGCTTTTTCCGTGGCTTGTGTATTAATTAAATTAAACATAATTATTTAATGTTACTTTAAACTATTGTTATGATTAATTAATTAAAATTTACTTACCCAATAATATTTTAATTTCGATCATGATGATTACTTAAAATATTAACGATTGTTATTGTTTGTTAACAACCACTTATTAGAACTAGAAAATGTTAAAAAGACATTAAAACTACAACTTATTAATAAAATTTATTGATATTAAACCATTTGATATTTGTAGGATATAAAAATAAAATTACTACATGATAATTATAATGATTTAGAGGTAGTAAATTTTTAAATACAATTTTAAATTTTCTTAATCCATTTGTGTATTTAACTATGTTAGTTATAATTTTTTATTTTACTCTTTTAACACGTGATAAAAAAATAAAATAATTTAATATATCTTTGAATAAATAACTAAAAACATAGCTTCTAAAATTGAGTTGTTTGATTAGCAAAAAAACAATTTATCTTGATTCTAGATAACACTTAATTAACATGATAAATTATCTATTTAATATGATATTTTTAAAATTGTACTTATAATTGAACAATAAATCATTAATTAAAGCAAGTATATTAGAATAATAAAGATAAAGTGGGAGATTCAAATGAACAATATTATTGAAATTAGAATAATCAAAGATTTAATGTATTAATTGAAAAAGAAGTTAAAAAGTTTGAGGTTTCAAATGAATGCGGTTAGAGTAAATATGCTTACTTTATAATATACTAGGTGTATTCCTGCGCGTTGCGTAGGAGTAAATTAATATAGTAAAATATATTAGGCGATCAAATAAAAACATAAGCATTTTAGATCTAATCAAAATATGCAAAACTAAAAATAAATCAATCATATGACACACACACACACACACACACACACACACACACACACACACACACACACACACACATATATATATATATATATATATATATATATATATATATATATATATATATATATATATATATATATATATATCAATAATAATTTTTCATCCAAACATTGAGTAAAGAAACATAATCACCTTTTTGGAGACAATTATTATAGACGATCCAACGTTACAAATATGTGGAAATATATTTACATAAATCTTCGCAAAATTTAAAATAAATATAAAATAAAACAAACTAATAATAACATAAAGATAGTATTTGACAAACGTATTGTAGTAAATCATTTTCCGTCAGACTCATATGTCTAAATTATACTTCAATAATATTAACAAAAATAATATTGTATTTTTGAAATAAAAACATTTTAGCTGATAAAAATTTAATAAAAATATATGAATATGTATCTATTTAACTTATTATTCAATAAATACTTTCCAATCAATTTTGAATCCCTTATTCACTTTCATTTATTAAAAAGTTACTTCTTTTGTAAAGTTTTATCTTTTTATATATTCCTCTAGTAAAAATTGGCCATAAAAACTTTGAAACCTTAAATGTTTAGACATATACTTGAATTGATTGATACTAATGATTTAAAATTTGTCATATTTATTTTTTCCTTGTTTTATAATTTTAAATTCAAAATATATCTTATTAACTAACATAATCATAAAAATATAAACAAATATAAGATAAAGAAAATGAGTTTATCTATTTTTCTCAACAAAATAAAAATATGAAAATCATTTAAAGATTAACGAGTTAAATAAAAACAATATGAATCTGGAATTTAGAATATGATGTGAATTTATATAAAATTTAAATATCATCATAACTTTTAATCCCTTTGATTAAAAAGTAATCAGTGTTTGATTTCGGTCTATTTATCAGTCTTTTATATTGTTTTTAGAAAAAATATATTATTAAATAATAATCAAGTTTCACTTTTACTAATCTTATTATTTACATTTTTAAGAGAACTACTATAGGGAATTTATTAAAACCGTTGAATTCAGAATATGGTAAAGTAGCTCCCGTTTATCCCAATGTTTCATTTTTGTTGTATTTATGTGAAAAAATCTAAAAATTTAAATTTTTAACAACTGACTTCATAACAACCTCATAATTTTATATCATTTGTTATCACATAATGTTAATCTCAAACGTACGGATTTGTTGGGGGTAGAACGAAGCATACAACATGTCTTTTGCCTTGCAACTTGTAATTTATTTTGGCTTATTTATTTTCCTCCTTTCTAGTTTAGTATAACTAAATAGGCGTTTCTAAAGTAAATATTGTGTGTTGTCAAGTCATATATATATATATATATATATATATATATATATATATATATATATATATATATATATATATATATATATATATATATATATATATGAATGAGTTCAAATGAGAACCATTAAAATGTTAAGAACCGTGAGAACCGTTATTCACACATTAAGAATCATGTTTTTTTTCGTTTATTCGTTTATTGGTTTTTTCACACATTAAGAATCTTATTTTTTTAATTCATTTTACAATATTCACAATATAATAAAATTTCTAGTTATTAAACTGTGAATACTATAACGTAAATTTGTTTTTCTTTAAAACACATCAATATTGATATCTAATAATAAAGTAAGGATAATTATATATTTTTATGTGTTTGATAATTTTATATTGATAAAAAACAAGTGTTAAAATAAAAAATACAACATTATTAAACTGTGAATTAGTGGTTATCACGGTTCTTATTTGAAGTAATATATATATATATATATATATATATATATATATATATATATATATATATATATATATATATATATATATATATATATATATTTGTGTGTGTGAGTGAGAGAGAGAGAGAGAGAGAGAGAGAGAGAGAGAGAGTTTGTTTTCTAATCCTATATAATAAATGTTTGGCTTAGAACTCCGAACTAATACTCCCAACAATGGGGAACTCTGGGTCTTGCTTTACATCAAAAGAAATCGAAGCCTTTCCCGTTGAAACCAGGTTCAAGCTTCCTTCTCCATTGCCTTCATGGCCACAAGGTTATGTTCCTAATTTTTCATTTATAGAAATTGTTAAAAAGACTTAATTATTGTGTGTGATTAATACTTAGATATCTTACTAAAATTACGTACATACAAGAGGTTAAACCAAGTGACATATGGTCTGATCGATATTTAACCAAGTCCCTAGTTTAAACCTCATAGCCGTGGATTCGAGTTTCTAGTTATTTTTTCCATTTAATAATTTATATTACTTGATTTATATAACAGGTGAAGGTTTTGCAAGTGGCACAATTGATCTTGGAGGACTTGAAGTTTGCCAAGTGACATCTTTCGAGAGAATATGGTCTACCTCTCAAGTTGGATCGAATGACACGGATGTCACATTCTTTGAGCCATCACCCATACCAGATGGGTTCTCCATGCTTGGGTGCTATTGTCAATCCAATGACACCCCACTTTTTGGTTGGCTTCTCGCCGGAAAAGATGTCTCCGGCGGAACCCTAGCTGATCCGGTGGATTATACTCTACTTTGGAGCAGTAAGGATTCATGTTACATTTGGCTGCCAACGCCACCAGATGGTTATAAGTCAGTAGGCTATGCTGTTACTACCTCACCGGAAAAACCCACATTAGATAAAATCCGTTGTGTTCGCGCAGATCTAACAGACGAACTCGAAACTGATGTATTGTTATGGGCTTCTAACGGTGTCAGTGTGTATAGTCAAAGGCCAAAAGTTAGAGGGAGACAGGCGCATGGGGTGTCGGTAGGTACATTCATAATTGTAAAAGATGGAGACGATTTGAGTTCATTGTCTCTTTCTTGCTTGAAAAACAACAATTTCGAAAAGTTGACTTCTTTTATGCCAAATTTAGCCCAAATTGACGCCCTAGTTCAAGAATACTCTCCAAGATTCTATTTTCACCCTAAAGAAATCTACCTTCCTGCTTCAACAACCTGGTACTTCACCAATGGGGTTCTATTGTACCACACAGAAGATGATTCAAACCCAGTTGCCGTCGAACCCACTGGTTCAAACCTTCCGCAAGGTGGTTCAAACGACGGCACATACTGGCTCGATCTCCCAGTTGACGAAACCGAGAGAGAAAGAGTCAAGAAAGGTGACTTACAAAGCTCTGAGGCTTATATTCATGTCAAACCAATGTTTGGAGCTACCTTTACTGATCTAGCCGTTTGGCTTTTTTACCCTTTTAATGGTCCTTCAACTGCCAAATTTGGGTTAGTTGATATTCCTCTAGGAAGGATTGGTGAGCATATAGGAGACTGGGAGCATGTGACCCTTAGGGTTAGCAATTTCGACGGACTTTTGTATCGTGTTTATTTTGGTCAACATAGTGGAGGGACGTGGGTCGACACTCCGGACCTCGAGTTCTTAGATACAAGTAATAGATCCGCAGCTTATCCTTCGTTGAATGGCCATGCAACGTACCCCACTCCTGGGCTTGTAGTGCAAGGAACTGATGTGATTGGGATCAGAAATGATGCGGCAAAAAGCGAAAACGTTTTCGATGTAAGAGACAAGTATTTGGTCATGGCAGCTGAGTACACCAGTGACGTGATCGAACCGCCATGGGTGAACTACACGAGAAAATGGGGTCCAAAAATAACGTATGAGGTTGGGACAGAAATCGAAAAACTGCAAAATTCATTGACCGGAACTGTGGGATCGGCGATCGGGAGTTTGGTGAGTATTATTCCGAGGGAATTTTCCAGCGAGGATGGACCTACCGGACCTAAAATGAAGCCTGAATGGGACGGAGATGAACGGTGATTAGTGGTACATAATTAAGTTTATTCCCGTTCAAAAAACATAATTAAGTTTATTCTCATGATTTGTTGGTAAGACTTTAAAAATTCATTTTCATTGATCACGTACACATTTCCATTTCTTTCATTTTGTATGTAATTTATAGACTTTCAATTTTTAATAATTGGAAGTAGATGAGTTTATTCTCGTGATTTTTTGGTAACACATTAAAAATAAATATTAATGTTTATGTGGTTGTCTGGTTTTGTAATGTACCAAATATAACATTGCGCATTGGCAAGTTTATTATTAATTTGTCGCTAACAGCCTTCACGAACATATTACTGACGGATTGTATCCATTGGAGAAAAGGCTGTAGTTATCACTAAATGGTCCCAAATAATGACAAAAAAAATTAAAATAACAAATTATTTGCAAGAATTATTGACGGATCGTGACATGTGATTAGTTGCTATAACCATCAGTTTATCTAATCTGTCACACATGCATCGTTATTTAAATATCACCGGTGTCCAAAATCAATAGCTAATATTCCGTTATCTTAGTATATGATAATTAGTGATAAATTTACATTGCTAATTTTGTAGCTATTTTTTTTAACGGATTAGCATGGGATTTAAACCTGACTGGCTGACAGTCATTTTATTTTGGAGTGTTCAAACCTAACCACCTTAGTGATACAGTATTTCACGGTCTAATTATATTTAGATATTTGTTTTTTTATCAAATAAAGTTAGTGATAAATTTACATTGCTAATTTTGTAGCTATTTTTTTTTTAACGGATTAGCATGGGATTTAAACCTGACAGTCATTTTATTTGGAGTGTTCAAACCTAACCACCTTAATGATACAGTATTTCACGGTCTAATTATATTTAGATATTTTTTTATCAAATAAAGTTAATTTGATTAGATATACAAAATAGATTTGAAAATATTTTATAGAAATTTATATCATAAAAGAATAATCATAAAAAATTCCAAAATGACACAAATACCAAAGTATCTCATCGGTTTTTATTTATTAAAATATTAATATCAACTGTTGTTATTTAAAAAAAATGTTAAGTAGATCTAAAAGTTTTAAAAAATAACATGAGAGTAATTTATATAGTTTATAAAAAATATAAAATAAATTAATTAATTTCTAACAAAAGACCTTTCAAAATTAAACCTTAATTAATTCTATAGCTATTTAGTGTCCATGAATTTATGTTGCTAATTCAAAATTTATTTAGTGTCGTGGGTGATAGATTTTTGTTGCTATTTTAGCATTGTGAATGATGGAAACACTATTAGAAATTTGAGTTTTAGCATGGTCAATTCAGGAGCTAATATGTAGTTGAAGCCTTGTACCGACAAATTAACGACGAATACAATCCCATGGAAAATTTTCCTCTTTGGCAACTTTATTGATGAGCATAAGGTATTCTTGTCGAAGAATGTAGTATAATGACAGTCATAAATCCTTAGTCGGCCTCTTGTTGCCGCTAATTTCATCCATTTACTATTAGATTAGCAACAAGAGCAAGTGGTGGCAGATAATTCATCGTTTTCATCACTAGATTTGGAAAAATTAGTACGTTGTTGCTCTGTAGCTAATAAGTCGTTGATGTTGTGGTTTTTTGTCATCGATCTATTCAGTTGAAATATTCGCCGTGATACTAAACCTTCTAGTAGTGAAATATGTCATTATCCGTTATAATTTGTCGCTAAAATTATCAATTCAAATCAATCACTTGTTGGAACTTTTAGTTAGTCCGTCACTAAATTCGTCTTTCATTTTTCTAGCTTCTAGCTAATGGGATTTGAATTTGTACTAGTTAGTTTTTTGGAAAAATGACTTAATAAGGTAACATAGTTTTTAGTTTATGTACAATTAATCCTTAATGTGTTTTTTTTTTTTTTTTTTTTTTTGCAAAATAAAAGGACCCGATTTGTTGTTTTTGTACACCACAAGTCCTTTTGACCGGCTAATACAAGTTTTGATGATGTATCATCATATGTGGCATAATGCCTGATGAAATGGCATATTGCATGGCCTAATCCATACATATAATTGATTCCTTTGAGATCTTTGTGATTTGAATTGTTTTGACATATCCACAAGGTCGTTCATCTTCAAGATGTCGACAGGATCAAGCATCTCCAGAACATGCAATAAAATTCTTTGTGGTTGCCTCCTTTCAACCCGAATTCGCACCTCTAAGACTAAAGATAATCCTGAAAAAAATGTTTAGAGACTGCCTTAATTCAATAGTACATGTCGATTTTGACTTTTTTTTTCATGAATTACATCTTTTGTAATCAATTTCACCTTGTCTCCTTTTTAATTGTTCTTTTTGCTACTTAAGAAACTTGGAAAAAAAGTGTGATTTTTGGGAATGGATTGATGAGGAATTAAACTTGTGTTTCAGAAGTCCAGTGTTTAAGATGAGATTTTAGCAGTTAAAGAGGAGGTAGTAGCTGTTCAGAAGGAAGTCAAGGAAGGCGAAAAATATGATAATGTAATGGTTTTTGTTCAATATTAAGATTATGTATTAATATTATGGTTTAATGGCATCTGATGTAATGTCATAATATTATATTTTCACTTTTATAGTTATTGACTTATTGACTTTTTAAGAAATCAATAAGTCAATAAGAAGTTTTAATAAGCAATCCCAAACACCCCCTTAGAGCAATTATAGGCTACCAAACAACTCTTTATTCCAACTATGCACATATCTATCCTGATGGTAGCTTTTTGACTTAATCATTTTACATAAAGAATTTGTAAAGAAGCAACTTGAATACAATCATATGAAGCCTCCCCCACAAGTTTAACTAGTAGTACCGACTATGTCTATGTGGAGAAGCACATCCTCATGTTCCAGTAATAAAAGTTCTATACGTAATTCTATACGTAAAAGTTCTATACATAATTCTATACGTAATTTGTAAGACCCGTTCCGTCGATTCGCGGCCCGGAAGAATCCGCGGCGTGGCTTTAGGAAGAATCTAGAATCACGTAGGATTTGTACGCGCGGCGCGGTTCGAAAGAACCCGCGACGCGGTACGCCTCTAATGTGAAAAACCCTAATTCAGATTTAAACGCCTATATAAAGGGTCCCAGCTCTAGGGTTCGTGTTTTTGGAAGTTCTCTGGAGTGGAGTCGACTAGTTTCAGCAGAGGCTCTTTGGTTCCGAGGCTTTGAAGTTTTGGAGGAAGAGATACAATGTGGGAAAAGGCCTGTAGTCAATCGGGTGCATTCCTCCGTTTTCCAGAAGCAAGGTAAAAGGATCTACCTTCTGATATTTCATTTCATTCCGTCATGTAGTGTTATCCCTTGGATAGTGATCTTAGATGGCTTATAATACTTAGGGTTTTGGACCATGGACATGCATGGACTTGCATGTCCATAAGAGAGTGACCTTAGGGTAGTTTCTGATCCCAGGAAGGGTGTAGAATGGAACCCTAATCGATGGCTGTACTGGTTAAGAGCAAAAAGAGGATTTCAGACTATTACGAGTCCGCGACGCGGACAGGCTATGTCGGCGACGCAGGTTCGAGTAAAACCTCATAAGTGTAATGATAGTCCGCGACGCGTAAGGGAGAGGTCGCGCCGCGGCGAGCGACTGTTTGACCAAAAGCTTACTTTCGACCCATGGTTGTTAGCAAATGTTGGGTCTGACCTTTAGGCAAGTCTATAGGAGTTTTGGTCAGTGATTAATATGTTGTGCATGTGGGATTTAGGTGATCGGACGAGCCTAGTTTGGAATATTAGCAAATTATCCGGACGGTTGTGATTCAGGTGAGTATCCTCACCTTACTATATGATGTTGCATGTTAGGCATCTTGTGTGTTGTTTACAGTTATATGATTTGCTCTATATCTGTGGTTATTTGTTGTTGGGCTCTGTACTGATGCGTGTCCCCTCGTAGCTGTTGTATGACGAGTTGGACTATTGCCTTGTCCCATAGCTGTTATAAGATGGGCTGGGCCATAATCGGGAACCCATAGCTGTTGTATGATGATGCCCGTAGCTGTTATATGGCGGGTAGGGTTGGGTCGTTTCCGAGGACGGGTTGTTTAATGTGTGGGCATGTATGGTAATTTGGGGACTCACTAAGCTTTAAGCTTACCCGTTGATTTTAAAACATTTTCAGGTACTCCAGTTGATAAAAGGGGCGAGCTCGGCGTGACGGCGGTGCATCGCACATTAATGATTTGCAGTTGTATTATTAATTGATATTTTTATAATTATGGGACGTATACACTCTGGTAGTAGTTTTGATGAACACCTTTTAAGCATGTTAATAAGATTACCTATGTTTTTACTTAAAATTTTTAAAGAAAATTTTTGATTGGAAATTGGGGCGTTACTAATTGGTATCAGAGCCTTGGTTTGAGGGATTTGGATGAACTGTATTGGGAATCCAAACTCAAACTTAGGACTGATAGGTTTTAGTTAAAGAAATAATGTATTTTTTTATTATAAAAGTTTTAAGTAGTTGGGTTGAATAACATGTGGAAGATTCCCTTGCATGTTCTTGTTTGATTGTTGCTTGGGGGTTTGAAACATGGTATGCACACCTGACTTATGATTTTTAACGGATAATGGGTTTCGAAAAGAATGAGATGCGATGCAAACCGTCAACCGAGCTCAAGTAAGTTGTTGTGATTCCCAATTACCCATGCCAAGTTTGTGCTATGTGATGATATGTGTTATGCTAGAAAGTAGGCATAGAATCTAGCCAAGAAATGCATGCTAGAAATGCTTGGATTAGGATGCCTTCTGCCTGTTGTTTGTTATTTGTGCTGCTTTAGAATCTATGCTAACAATATTAGGTTGCTTAGTGAATGCTATTAGGTTATATACAATTAGGACAAGATAGCCTAAGAATTCTTGGTCTAGCCTTACTGGCTGTTCCTTGTTTGGTTGTGACTTTGGGGTAGGATCACTTATTCTAATGTCTATCTTATTCTCAATTGCGTAGGACTATGTATCCGTGAGGCGACCCGATGGTGTTAGCAGAAGTTCTTTTAGGCACGGGTGGGGTGTGAGATCCTAGGTAGCCTAGGATGAGTGTTAGGCACTTGGGTGCGAGACGTATGGAAACCAATATCGAATAGATGAGTGAGTGGTGAATTAGAGTATTGGGGGACAAATTCTAGAACAAGTACGAATAGGTGTGGAAGGTAGTACAGGGCCCGTACTACCGAAAGCACAGGATTCATACTTGAGTCAGGAGGAGTTACCTAAAATTCTAAGGAACCTGTAACGCCCCATTTTCGACATTAAAATTTATAATTAGCGTGAATTACTTAGTATGGTATCTTTTAAAGAAAAAGAAAATAAAGTTTATTCAGAAAGCGATTTGACGAATAAAATTTTCGACCGTTACGACGAATAATAATAATAATAATAATAATAATAATAATAAATAATGATGTTAAAAACTAAATTATAAATTGGAGGGGATAAATGGTCATTAAAAGAAATTTAAATTGCAACAAGTATGAGAAGGGGGTAGAACAAAAATAAGGAATCATTCTTGAGGGACTGGAGTTGTCAAGGGTTGATTGTTGGATGACTTTGGTTGTTTGGGCTGTAACTCCACAAAATGATTTTGGGAGCACGTGACTTGTATTTTCAGCCCACAAACTCCCATATTTCAATCATTATAGTTCGCATCTAATTCTCTAAGCCCTAGCCGACATATTAGTGTGCTATGATTTTCATCTTGCCAAGAACCTTAGTGACAGCAGGAAAAGTGGTTGCAAGGGGGTGTGCTAGCTTGAAACCGTGAAGAAGTGAAGATAGATGAAGGAGGACTACTTCAAAGGTGAGTGTTTCTTCTTTTTTTGTTCTATAGATGATTCCATGCTTGACACACCCTTGTGTGTGTTGATGTGTATGTAGGGGTTGTGTTGTTGGATGTTTGGTCAATTGAAGTTCGTGAGATCTTATGTTACTGAGTTCTTTTAAAATCCATGCAGACCTGTAAAGGTCTTAACTGAAGTCTTATTGGCTCTAGGGTTTACAACCCTAGCCCTAAGTTGTTCTTGGAATTTCTTGAAATATTTCATGTTTTTGAGTCAGATTGATAAATTCATATAAAATCGTGTATTTGGCCATTTAGGGTGAATCATATCTTTTTGGAAAGGTCTAAGTGTCTAGTTTCTACATCCAGAAGGCCGTGTCCTAATACAAGCTCGAAGTTAGGTGAACGTTGCAATTTTCACCAACAGGTCTAGGATTGTCCTGTACAGTGAATTCTGTTTTTAAAAATTTATAAATAATTGTACAAAAATGTTTTGGGGGCAAGACCAGTGGTTAAAGTTCATGTTATGTGTCTAGTTTCGTCCTACGAAATATCAGAACCTAGCTCTCTGTTTATTTGTGTTATTGTTCTATCTTTAAAGAGTGGTTCAGTGGGTGGACTGATTCTATCAGTCAACTTTGGGGATTTTTCGTTTACTCTTGGAAGGTGCAAATGACATGAGGTCAGGGCCTGTAGTCTTGATTCAGGGTCTTGTTTGTCTAATATTTTTCCCAGAATTTATTGATGATCATTTCTAGGTTGAAAGTGGCAGTCTTTGCAACCTGGTCTGGATTTGACACATTTTGATACCCAATCTTGGTTAATTTGTATATAATAGAGGAAAAATAGTTAGAGCATGTGCCTTATATCCCTGGAAAGCTAAAGAGGTGAGGTAGGTGACTGTCTAAAAATATCATTGATTGGTTAAGTTTAAAATGGGCTAAAACGGGTCATATAAGACTTTCTGTTTTGGGGTTAAAAGCTGAAAATAAATATAATAAGTGTTTTAATTCTAAAAGTATATAATTAAGGTACGGCTTAATTATTATGACATATAATAACTTAATATACCTTATAGGAGTATAAGGTGTGCGGTTTTGAGCTTGGTTGGATTTGCGGAGTTGCCGCACAGATTTCTGCATTGCCGACTCGAGGTGAGTTTCTCACTACACTATATGGATGTTATATGTGCTTTTCTGTAGTTATGTGTGTTTGTATGATGTTTGTGGATAATATCTTCCTATTATAGTTGTATGGGTTGGGGTATGGTGTGTGGTTAGTACTAGACGTGTCTAGGTCTAATGTGTAGAGAATACGGGCTCGACGTACTGAGCAATTTAGAGGTGTCCGCAAGATCCACTGAGCAGATACGCATGACTCGACGTACAGAGTATGCGCGGCTCTGAGTGCTAAGCGGTGGGGTTTGATTTATTGAGCAGATACGCATGAATCGACGTACAGAGTATGCGCGGCTCTGAGTGTTGAATGGTCTATTGAGCAGATACGCATGGCTCGACGAACAGAGTATGCGCGGCTCGAAATACTGAGCAGGAGAGTATAACTCAATGTACTGGGTAGAGCGGATTATATGTTTATTTTACTGTGATGTATGGTTGTATTTTACCTTATAGGGGTTGGGTATGTGTAACTGACATGCTGTGTATGTGTTGGAACTCACTAAGCTATGTGCTTAACCTTTCCCTATTAAATTACTATTTCAGGTTTGTACAAGTGGAAGCGACGATCAGGCATGACGAGTACACACTGTAGCTGTCTGTTAGAAAAATTTATGTTGTGAATCGATGTAAAATGTTTTTGAACGTCTACATAATGTTAAATATTGGATAAATTAATGTTTATTAAATGAAAATGTTTCCTTAAAAACTGGGACGTTACAGAACCGGGTAGAGTAGAGAATCAGTATGATTCACATTATGGATTAGTGGCGAAAGGAAAGTACACGTCTTCATCATGGCGATGTTCGGTAATGAAGAGTGGATTAGGAGTACTTTCGGGTGTAACCGATTGAGGTAGATCGTGATGGATCATAGGTGCAGGAATTTATCGCCGTTGAGGTATCAACGAGGGTTATGATTGACAGCAATGGGATAGGCAATGCATCTGGGTTGGTAGTCGATGCATCTGGGTTTTGCGTGACGATGTTTCGAAGGTCTATGGATGTGAATCCCTATAGACCTTATTCCTGTTTAATGGACTAGCGGTATGGTATGAGGATTGGTTTGTTGCAAAGGTTCGAGGCATTGATCGATCGCGATCAGCACTAGGTATTGACACAGATTCCAAGTGGGGGAGAGTTGTTGTTCTAAGAGAAGGAACGAAGCTTAATGCGGAAATAGCTCAGTGATGTGTAGTTGGTGGGTCGGGTCGAGATCCTATAGGGGATCGGGTCGCGATCTCGTCGGGTCGCCATCTTTAGGCTGTGTTCGCGATCCTTGTGTCAGCCATTTGTCACGCAATGGTCAGCAGATCGGGTCCCGATATAGGTTGAGATCGGGTCGCGATCTAGGGCCTGATTGACTTATTTCTTCGTTTTTTCGCCCAAAATACGCTCTTTTTAGCTCTTTCCTTCCCGATGGTTCTTTTACTCCTTTTTCCTCATTTTAAAGCTTGAATCCAGCTCCTTCTTCTTAATACAACAATTTTTCCTGTGTTTTGGTAATTAAATTGAATAAGTACATTTTATCTTGAAATTAAACCAAAAACACATTTTTAAGCACTCGATATTGCCCGAAATATATGTATAAATGAGGGTCGAACCCAAGGGAAATGGATTAAATTAAAGGAAATCACTTATCAATTAATAATTTATAATAATAATAAAAGAGATAAGAGGGGGGGTTTTGTGTAATTGAATTTGTGAAGAGATGGTGACAACAAATAACAAAATAATAGCAAGATTGAAGTTGAACTGAACAAATACCTTGAACGAATATGCTTTTACTCAGAGGTGATTACTCCCTATAATAATATTCTGATTGATAATAATGTGCAATGGATATTAACAAGTTAAATACCGATTTCGAAGTTAATCATATGTCTTGGTCCAACAATCCAATTTTATGATTAAAAGGTTATTAATTCCATTGGTCCTGTAAATTAATTATTCCAATTAATCATTTGATTTGTTCGTACTCTGCATGATTTATTTGTTGCTTTTGATATCAATGGTCATGAAAATCAAAATGAGATGTATAGTTTGGTCCACTAATACAATTTAGACATATGCATATAAGATTCTTTCTTTGTAACTTAACCTAGGATTTGGTCCATCACTAGTCATAAATATATATGAACCATATATATTATGATACAAGTTAATTTAGTAAGAATGGTCATCTATACTAAAAATAACTCAGTTATAAGTTTTAAAGATAGATTCTCAATACACATGAGTTGGTTAAATAAACATGCAAAGTAAATTATAAAACATGCAATATCCAATTTTATATCAATCAAAACATAATTATAAGTTTCATCTATTCTAAGTAAAAGCACAAGGGAATTACTCCATAATCATAAACATGCAACACACTGAATAATTAAGAAAGCTAAACATAAGTAAGCAAACCGAATATCCAAGCTATGATGTTTCTTGATCGTTCGAGGCTAACCGCTAGCAAAGCTTCATTCCTTGATATGAGAGGTTGAGATGAGGAATATAGAGGGTGAAATTCTCCAGGTCTGGATTTATATGAGTGAAGGTGTGAGTCTAAAACAACAAGAGAAGGCCTCTATTTATACTACTGTCCAGGGGAGATCGCGTCGCGATCCTATTGGGGATCGGGTCGCGATCGTGAAGATAGTGCGTTTCTCAGTTGGCCACTTCCCCGACTCAGTGGACTGTAGTTGGTGGGTCGGGTCGCGATCCTATAGGGGATCGGGTCGCGATCTCGTCGGGTCGCCATCTTTAGGCTGTGTTCGCGATCCTTGTGTCAGCCATTTGTCACACAATGGTCAGCAGATCGGGTCCCGATCTAGGTTGAGATCGGGTCGCGATCTAGGGCCTGATTGACTTATTTCTTCGTTTTTTCGCCCAAAATACGCTCTTTTTAGCTCTTTCCTTCCCGATGATTCTTTTACTCCTTTTTCCTCATTTTAAAGCTTGAATCCAGCTCCTTCTTCTTCATACAGCAATTTTTCCTGTGTTTTGGTAATTAAATTGAATAAGTACCTTTTATCTTGAAATTAAACCAAAAACACATTTTTAAGCACTCGATATTGCCCGAAATATATGTATAAATGAGGCAATATCAAAATACCCTACACTTGAACTTTGCTTGTCCTCGAGCAAACTACAATTTAAAACCCAGCTAAGTAGCGCAAATCGATCTCCTGCTCTTGGGCAGCATGCTGGACTGGAGATCTCTGCCGGCGTCGACGCTGGGCACCGGGGGCTGGCTGCAGCTGTGGCTGTGGCTCGGGCTCGGGCTGAGCATCCATGTCATTACCCTGCTCAACAAGGTCATCCACTGGAATGAATGGAGCACCGTGATCATCTCGATCGATCACTCTCATCTGCTCCAAGTATCTCCTCTGCATAAGTCGCGGATCTGTCCTTGTGAGTCCCCGTGCGTGAGGAGAAGAGAATACGACGTATGACATGGCCAGCCTGGAGATAAAATGCCCTCCAGTGATGTGGCTTTTCGCCTTTGCCCCCTTTGCCTTCCTGGAAAGGAAGACTGCCAGTGTGTATGGAATGTTGAGGCACACACCCTCAGATAGTAGGCACCACAAGTAGAAGACATCGTCACTTGGTACCTTTTCGCATCCCTTACGGTGATTAACCGTAGTGGCTACGAGTCTATGAAGCAAGCGGTGGACAGGGGAGCGGATACGGCTCTCCACCGCGGTGTGTGAGTCAAACACCTCATCGGCTAGCAGACGCCAAACATCTGCTAGATGGAACTCCTGGGGCGGGTGCTTGAGGCAAGCCTCAAAGAATGTAGAAAATCCAGGAAAGACAGTCTCCTCCCTTGTGTATAGACCTAGGCGTATCCCTAGGTCCAATACACTGCACTCGCGGCTGACTCCTCCCAGCCTGAAAGAGAAAGCGATCCTATCCATCAGTTCCTTGTGCTGATCGAACTGCACAGTGGATATGAACTCTAGCGTGATCTCTCTGAAAATTGGCTCTTAGATATGAAAAAGTCTGTCCCAGGCATGACACGTGAAACCGGTCGTAGCGTGAATCTTGGTCGTGAAAGGTGCTAGACGGTGGTCTAGCCCGACCGTGGCCGCGAAGTCCCAATCTAGAGAGAGAGGTACATGAATGTTTTTTTTATAGATTTTTTCCAGCTCTCCAAAGTACCTTTGACGCCTCGCATCATTAATTGTGGCTGGAAATTGGAGCCACGGATGCGCTGGTAGATCATCAGGTAGTGGATTTTGTCCCCTTCTTCTTGCCATTTATCTGTGAATAAAGAATAAAAATAAATAGAAAAGAATTAGCTTAAAAATAAAATCATTTTTTTTTCTGTTCAGACATCGGGTCGCGATGACAATGTGGGTCGGCTCGCGATCAGAGATGGTGTCGGGATGGTTTGTCCGGTCCTGATAGATGGTCGGGTCGCGATCCTCATCCGGATCGTGTCGCGATAGTAGGATGGGTCGGGTTCTTGAGTGTCTGGACCTACTTGATTTTTTTACCCAAAATTCTCAAGCATCGGGTCGCGATGTTTGAGAGAATCAAAGATAGGGTCGCGATTTTTGTGTAAGTCCGAAGAACAATCGACCGTAGGGTCACGATCCAAGAACCCATCCATGATCGGGTTGCGATCGATGAACAAGTCCAAGGAGAACCCCTCGTCGGGATGCGATCTGTGAAGATTTTCAAGGATCGGGTCGCGATCGATGAACATCCGACCTAAATTTTCCGATTTTTCATATTTTTTCAAGCCAAATCCTCAATATTTCACTAGGTTTTAACTGGTTTTTTATTTTCTCGGTTAGATCTAACATAATATTGGCAATATCAATCAAATCCGAGAACTAAAAAAAACCTAATTTTATTCCTAAATTCACAAATTTCTAACTAATTTGCAATGAAAAACGAGAAGGTAGTGAGGAATTACATACCTTTGTTGTTGATTTACAATCTAGAAAAACTGGAAAAGCCTCGGTCGCGATTTACCGTAGAGATCGGGATGCGATTGTGGGGTAAAAAATGAAACCAAGTGACCGATCTGCTTATTAACCCTAGCCGCTTCGTCGGGTCGCGATCCTCGAATGTATCGGGTCGCGATCTATTAAAATCACGGGCTTGGGCTTTGCTGTTCCCTTACGATCGCGCCCCTACGGACCTCCAGATCGGGTCACGATCTGTGATCTGTGGCATTTTTCTTTTCCTGTTTTTCCTTTGATGATCTTATTTTTATTATTTATTTATTTATTATTTTTATTTTATTATCACACAACATAAAATTAAATTGTCTTTAAATTATTACAAACCAACAAATAAAAATCATTGTCTTCTCCTTGCACCGCTTTCCTTATCTGGGTCGAAAGCTTAGACCCGTACCCCTGCTTTTTAGATTTTTAATTGTTTGAGAGGGGTACATCCTCTCCTTCCTCATAACGGACTCCTTGTTCGTAGTGCTTCATCTGGTGTCCGTTTACCTTGAAGCTTTCGTCGTTCTTGTCCAGTTGTATCATGCTTTCCAAATTTCCTCTCTCCAGTTCTTGTAATTCATTTTTCAGAATAGTGTCAATAGTATCAACAAAGTATACAGCATTATCACATGTTTTGGAGTGTTTCATTGATTGATCGATTCCAAAGGTTATGGCATCAGTTCCGACTCTAAGTGTTAGCTTAGATTCATGAATATCTACTAAAGCTCTTGCCGTGTTTAGGAATGGTCTTCCCAGAATGATTGGAACCTGTTCATCTTCCTCCATGTCTAGTACAACAAAATCTGCAGGAAAAACAAATTTATCTACCTTTACCAATAAATCCTCCACTATTCCCCTTAGGTATGTTACTGATTTGTTTGCCAAGTAGATTGCCATTCTTGTTGATTTGGGTTCAGGCAAGTCAAGCTTAGAGTAAAATGAATATGGCATGAGATTAATACTTGCACCTGAATCCGCTAAAGCATGACTGAGAGTTAAATTACGAAATTGGCATGGTATGGTAAAACTTCCTGGATCGGTCAACTTTTTAGGTATTTTGTTCAACATTGCTGCAGAGCATTGTTCATTTAGAATCACATTAGATACTTCTTCAAGTTTCTTTCGATTTGAAAGAAGATCTTTTAAAAACTTTTCATATTTAGGCATTTGTGCAACAGCCTCAACAAAAGGTATATTAATATGCAATGATTTTATATGTTCTAAAAACTTCCTGTATTCTTCTTCTTGTTTTTCCTTTTTCAGACGCTGTGGGTAGGGAACTGGTGGTTTATAACTCTTGATGGGACTTGGCAGTGATCTTTTGTCTTCTGTTACTTCTTCATTTGTTTCTTGTGTTTTTTCAGATTCTTGCGTTTTAGAAGAAGAGTTAGTATTTATGAGAATTAATGGTTCTGAAATCTTACCGCTTCTGGTTGTAATCGCATTGACTTGTGCGTTAGGATTTTGTTCTGTGTTGCTTGGTAAAGTACCAGGGAATCTTTCATGTAAGACTCGAGCAATTTGACCAATTTGGGTTTCAATATTTAAAATTGAAGCTTGTTGGTTTCGGAGTGAAGATTCTGTAGTTACTCCTATTTTCTTTACTAATTCTTCGGTTGCTCTGTGTCTTTTGTCTGAAGCTTCTGCAAATCTAGACATCATTTCTTCAAAACTTTGTTTCTTTTCTGGTTGACTTTGTGGATCAAAGGGTGGTTCTCTTTGATAGTATCCTTGCCCACTTTGCTTATACTTATCAGCTTGATCCTTTTTGTATTCTTCATAAGGCTTCCAGTTATTGTTTCGTGGCCTTCTTTCATCAAATTGATCTCCGGATGAATAACAAACACTTTCCTTTCTTTTTCCATCTTCATCAAGTGGACAATCTTTTGCAAGATGTGGTCCACTGCAGTTGTCACAGCCGACCTGAATGGCATGGATTGTTTGGTTTACCTTTTTCATGTCTCGCCCCAAAGCGTCTAGTTTGGCATTGAGGGCTGCTAATCCATCAGTTTGTTCATCTGTTGGCTTCTTTCTTAAGGATGAGTCTCTTGAAGAGTGCCACTGATGCGAGTGTTGGGCTAATTATTCGATTAATGCATATCTGTCTGCTGGAGTTTTCTTTGGAATTGGACCCTGCGAATCAACCATTTGACGAGTAGTTACATTAATTCCGTTATAAAAAGTTTGCACAACTTGATGTGAATTAAGATCATGTTGTGGACAATTTTGGAGCATTTCTTTATAACGGTCCCATGCATCATAAAGTGTTTCATCGTCCATTTGTTGAAAATTTTGGATTTTTGCTTTCATTTTAGCAATTTTAGAAGGTGGGCTAAACTGTTTAATAAATTTTGTTTTTAATTCTTCCCAAGTTTTTATTGTTCTTGGGGGTTCAACCTTTAACCATCTTTTTGCTGCTCCCTAGAGTGTTATTGGAAATACTCTTAACATAACAACATCTTTAGTAACTCCTGGAATATGAAAGTAATCGGCTATTTCTAGGACAGATTCCACGTGTTGGTTGGCATCTTCAGCATCTTTTCCTGTGAACAAAGTTTCTCTTAGAAGATGTAGGAATTGGCCTTTTATTTCAAAATGTGTTCCATCTGGAATTGTGGGACGAACTAGTCCTTGGCCTGTTTCTTCTTGAGTGCGACTTGCATATTCTTCCAAAGAAAGATTTGCAATGTCTGCCATTAATCTTGCGTGTCTTCGTCGTCTGCGAAATTCTCATTCCGGTTCTTGAAACTGTGGAGTTAAATGAGAATTTGCACTCCTGGTCATACACTATCTGAGGAACAACAGGGTGAGATCTAGAATAATAATAAATTAAATTAAATTAATAAATGATTTCTTGTACTTAAAACCGTATTCCTCGGCAACGGCGCCAAAAACTTGATGTGTTTTCAAACATACATATTTATATCCCCAAAATAATACCACTAGTTTTTGGAATACTGAGGATTTAAATATTATCTTTGTAGTGTCTATGCATAAGTTTTAAATTTATAACAGGGAAATACCATGAATGAAAACAACACAACTAGGCAAGTATACCTAATCGGTTGTAATATAGCAATTGTAAGTCCGGGTCGAACCCAAGGGAAATGGATTAAATTAAAGGAAATCACTTATCAATTTATAATAATAATAAAAGAGATAAGAGGGGGGGGGGGGTTTGTGTAATTAAATTTTGTGAAAATGTGGTGACAATAAATAAGTAAATAATATCAAGATTGAAGTTGAACTGAACAAATAGCTTGAACAAATATGCTTTTACTCAGAGGTGATTACTCCCTATAATAATATTCTGATTGATATTAATGTGCAATGGATATTAACAAGTTAAATACCGATTTCGAAGTTAATCATATGTCTTGGTCCAACAATCCAATTTTATGATTAAAAGGTTATTAATTCCATTGTTCCTGTAAATTAATTATTCCAGTTAATCATTTGATTTGTTCGTACTCTGCATGATTTATTTGTTGCTTTTGATATCAATGGTCATGAAAATCAAAATGAGATGTATAGTTGGTCCACTAATACAATTTAGACATATGCATATAAGATTCTTTCTTTGTAACTTAACCTAGGATTTGGTCCATCACTAGTCATAAATATATATGAACCATATATATTATGATACAAGGTAATTTAGTAAGAATGGTCATCTATACTAAAAATAACTCAGTAATAAGTTCAAAGATAGATTCTTAATACACATAAGTTGGTTAAATAAACATGCAAAGTAAATTATAAAACATGCAATATCCAATTTTATATCAATCAAAACATAATTATAAGTTTCATCTATTCTAAGTAAAAGCACAAGGGAATTACTCCATAATCATAAACATGCAACACACTGAATAATTAAGAAAGCTAAACATAAGTAAGCAAACCGAATATCCAAGCTATGATGTTTCTTGATCGTTCGAGGCTAACCGCTAGCAAAGCTTCATTCCTTGATATGAGAGGTCGAGATGAGGAATATAGAGGGTGAAATTCTCCAGGTCTGGAGTTATATGAGTGAAGGTGTGTGTAAAACAACAAGAGAAGGCCTCTATTTATACTACTGTCCAGGGGAGATCGCGTCGCGATCCTATAGGGGATCGGGTCGCGATCATGAAGATAGTGCGTTTCTCAGTTGGCCACTTCCCCAACTCAGTGGACTATAGTTGGTGGGTCGGGTCGCGATCCTCAAGGTTATCGGGTCGCGATCTATGTAGTGTCGTGATTTTTAACCTTTATCGCGATCCTTTTGTCAGCAAGCTGTCACGCGATTGTCATCAGATCGGGTCCCGATCTAGGTTGAGATCGGGTCGCGATCTAAGGCCTGTTGGAATCATTTCTTCGTTTTTTCGTCCAAAATACGCTCTTTTTAGCTCTTTCCTTCCCGATGGTTCTTTTACTCCTTTTTCCTCATTTTAAAGCTTGAATCCAGCTCCTTCTTCTTCATACAACAATTTTTCCTATGTTTTCAGAACCATTAATTCTCATAAATACTAACTCTTCTTCTAAAACGCAGGAATCTGAAAAAACACAAGAAATAAATGAAGAAGTAACAGAAGACAAAAGATCACCGCCAAGTCCCATCAAGAGTTATAAACCACCAGTTCCCTACCCACATCGTCTGAAAAAGGAAAAACAAGAAGAAGAATACAGGAAGTTTTTAGAACATATAAAATCATTGCATATTAATATACCTTTTGTTGAGGCTGTTGCACAAATGCCTAAATATGCAAAGTTTTTAAAAGATCTTCTTTCAAATCGAGAGAAACTTGAAGAAGTATCTAATGTGATTCTAAATGAACAATGCTCTGCAGCAATGTTGAACAAAATACCTAAAATGTTGGCCGGTCCAAGAAGTTTTCTAGATTCTAAATCGACAACAAAGGTATGTAATTCCTCACTACCTTCTCGTTTTTCATTGCAAATTAGTTAGAAATTTGTGAATTTAGGAATAAAATTAGGTTTTCTTTTAGTTCTCGGATTTGATTGATATTGCCAATATTATGTTAGATCTAACCGAGAAACTAAAAATCTAGTGAAAATCTACTGAAATAATTAAAATTTAGCTTGAATAAATGTGGAAAATCGGAAACATTTGGTCGGATATTCAAGGAACGCGACCCGATCCTTGAAGATCTTCATATATCGCGTCCCGACGAAAGGTGTACCTTGGACTTATGCATCGATCGCGTCCCGACCCTTGAAAGGCTTCATAGATCGCGACCCTATGCTTGATGATCCGTCGGTCCTGATCTGCAATCGCGACCCTATGCTCGATATACTCAAACATCGCGCCCCGATGATTGAATATTGAAGGGTAAAAATCAAAACGGTCCGGACACCCAAGAACCCTACCCATCCTATGATCGCGACCCGATCCGGATGTGGATCGCGGCCCGACAGCGATCCAGACCGGACTGACCATCCCGACCAAATCTGACGATCGCGACCCGACCCACATGGTCATCGCGACCCGATGTCTGAACAGGAGCAAAAATGATTTTATTTTTAAGCTAATTCTTTTCTATTTATTTTTATTCTTTTTTCACAGATAAATGGCAAGAAGAAGGGAACAAAATCCACTACCTGAGGATTTACCAACGCATCCGTGGCTCCAATTTCCAGCCACAATTAACGATGCGAGGCGTCAGAGGTACTTTGGAGAGCTGGCAAAAATCTATAAAAAAGACATTCATGTACCTCCCTCTCTGGATTGGGACTTTGCAGCCACGGTCGGGCTAGACCACCGTCTAGCACCTTTCACGACCAAGATTCACGCTACGACCGGTTTCACGTGTCATGCCTGGGACAAACTTTTTCATATCCAGGAGCCCATTTTCAGAGAGATCACGCTAGAGTTCATATCCACTGTGCAGTTCGATCAGCACAAGGAACTGATGGATAGGACCGCTTTCTCTTTCAGGCTGGGAGGAGTCAGCCGCGAGTGCAGTGTATTGGACCTAGGGATACGCCTAGGTCTATACACAAGGGAGGAGACTGTCTTTCCTGGATTTTCTACATTCTTTGAGGCTGTGAGGAATTACATACCTTTGTTGTTGATTTAGAATCTAGAAAACTTCCTGGACCTGTCATTCATGGTATTTCCCTGTTATAAATTTAAAACTTATGCATAGACACTACAAAGATAATATTTGAATCCTTAGTAAAATACTGAGGATTCAAATATTATCTTTGGAATACTGAGGATTCAAATATTATCTTTGTAGTTTCTTCGCATAAGTTTTAAATTTATAAACAGGGAAATACCATGAATGAAAACAACACAACTAGGCAAGTGTACCTAATCAGTTATAATATAGTAATGGTAAATCCGGGTCGAACCCAAGGGAAATGGATTAAATTAAAGGAAATCACTTATCAATTAATAATTTATAATAATAATAAAAGAGATAAGAGGGGGTTTTGTGTAATTGAACTTGTGAAGAGATAGTGACAACAAATAACAAAATAATAGCAAGATTGAAGTTGAACTGAACAAATAGCTTGAACGAATATGCTTTTACTCAGAGGTGATTACTTCCTATAATAATATTCTGATTGATAATAATGTGCAATGGATATTAACAAGTTAAATACCGATTTCTAAGTTAATCAGATGTCTTGGTCCAACAATCTAATTTTATGATTAAAAGGTTATTAATTCCATTGGTCCTGTAAATTAATTATTCCAATTAATCATTTGATTTGTTCGTACTCTGCATGATTTATTTGTTGCTTTTGATATCAATGGTCATGAAAATCAAAATGAGATGTATAGTTTGGTCCACTAATACAATTTAGACATATGCATATAAGATTCTTTCTTTGTAACTTAACCTAGGATTTGGTCCATCACTAGTCATAAATATATATGAACCATATATATTATGATACAAGTTAATTTAGTAAGAATGGTCATCTATACTAAAAATAACTCAGTAATAAGTTCAAAGATAGATTCTTAATACACATAAGTTGGTTAAATAAACATGCAAAGTAAATTATAAAACATGCAATATCCAATTTTATATCAATCAAAACATAATTATAAGTTTCATATATTCTAAGTAAAAGCACAAGGGAATTATTCCATAATCATAAACATGCAACACACTGAATAATTAAGAAAGCTAAACATAAGTAAGCAAACCGAATATCCAAGCTATGATGTTTCTTGATCGTTCGAGGCTAACCGCTAGCAAAGCTTCATTCCTTGATATGAGAGGTCGAGATGAGGAATATAGAGGGTGAAATTCTCCAGGTCTGGAGTTATATGAGTGAAGGTGTGTGTAAAACAACAAGAGAAGGCCTCTATTTATACTACTGTCCAGGGGAGATCACGTCGCGATCCTATAGGGGATCGGGTCGCGATCGTGAAGATAGTGCGTTTCTCAGTTGGCCACTTCCCCGACTCAGTGGACTGTAGTTGGTGGGTCGGGTCGCGATCCTCAAGGTGATCGGGTCGCGATCTATGTAGTGTCGCGATTTTTAACCTTTATCGCGATCCTTTTGTCAGCAAGCTGTCACGCGATTGTCATCAGATCGGGTCCCGATCTAGGTTGAGATCGGGTCGCGATCTAAGGCCTGTTGGAATCATTTCTTCGTTTTTTCGCCCAAAATACGCTCTTTTTAGCTCTTTCCTTCCCGATGGTTCTTTTACTCCTTTGTCCTCATTTTAAAGCTTGAATGCAGCTCCTTCTTCTTCATATAGCAATTTTTCCTGTGTTTTGGTAATTAAATTGAATAAGTACCTTTTATCTTGAAATTAAACCAAAAACACATTTTTAAGCACTCGATATTGCCTGAAATATATGTATAAATAAGGCAATATCACTCAGCTACTAGAATATGGGAGTACTTGCATTACGAATTACCAAGCATTGGACTTGGGTTAGCTTGGATTATGATGATAAGAGGAGAAGGGATTGGCAACTAATTAGAAACCGTGGCTTGGGAATCTGTAGATAGGTTCCAGAGGGTTATCAGGTACTCTTTTAGGGGAATGGACGAGAATCCAGATTGATTTAAATGCCGACATTATGTCAATTTATGTCACTTGAAGAGCAGGAAGGGCCCGTCCAGCTGCTGAAGCTGATGGACCTCGATTCCTGCTACCTAGCTGAAGTTAGAGTAGTTAGAAACTACGTACAATATATGGTGAAGAATGCGTGTAGTGACGTTTGAGGCGAAGACCCACAGAAGAGGGCTTCTTGGACGGTTCACTACAAGTAGAAGGGTTGAAGCGAAAGGGAAAGAAGGGTTCCCAGTGTGACATAATCGGCCATTGAGGATGGGAGTCTCATGGCGATGTAGGAGACGGCGTGGGGATGGATACCCATGATCTGACAAGGCAGGGAGTTCGCCAGCAGGGGCGAAGGACTTGAAGAGGGAAAGTTGTAGCTTGGAGGAGGAAGATGGGAGTGTCATTACGTATTGGAGCTAGCAAGTGGTTATTGGTGCATCAAGTAGCTTTTCACCTTAGGGTAAAGGTGTTTGGAATAGCTTTGAGTAAAGGGAATTCTGTGAATTCAAGGAAGCGGTTGGAGGTTGTATGCATTGCAAAGAGGCAAGGATCTTGGCCATGCTAGGGATGCGTGGTCACCTCCATGGGAGTTTTGATTATTTCCATTAAGGCACGGAGAACGTTGGACTATTGTATTTCGTTTCAACTCTGGACCTGGACGGCAGTGGGAGCGAGAGGGTCAAGTTTGGGTATAAAAAGGGCAAAGCATGGAATTTGGCACGCCGGACTAAGGAGACAACGCGACCTGTTGGCTCGAATGCAAGATTGCGCAAGCTATGGTGACCTTGGACACCATGGGTTCTGCTTGCATGGACTGATACTCAGAAGGATTGACGCAGGGAAATTATTCAAAGACCGGGAATCTACTTCAGGCTTCAACAA
Source organism: Cichorium intybus (assembly GCA_023525715.1). NCBI lineage: Eukaryota > Viridiplantae > Streptophyta > Magnoliopsida > Asterales > Asteraceae > Cichorium > Cichorium intybus. The sequence goes on along the minus strand of CM042017.1, from coordinate 39,049,819 downwards.
GAGTTATGCATGTAGGACAAACGTCTTCGAAATAAGGAATGTGTCATATGTGACAGCTCATCTCAGGAGCGCTAGTCAATAGTTTCAAGGAATGAAAGTATCGCGAGCCGAGAAGCCTTCCCAGGCAGGAAGGGTTGGGCAAAGTTAGGAAGGAATCGGAGCGAGGTTTTAAAGAAATGTCTTGGTGAGATTGTGTATCAATCGGGAAGGATCAACGCGGAAGCAACATATTAAGCAACGATGGGATCAAGACATGGAGGAAGTTATGTTATTAGGAGAATATAAGAGATGCTAGGAACAAGGATAAGCGTTGGTCAGGAGCATTGGGTATTATTGGTTAGTGATCGATTGAGATTTTTACGTCGTGGAGGATTAATATCTCACGTGAGTACCAAGGTACTGTGCCTTGTCCAAGGTTGAGCTGCATTGTGCGTCGGTGAGAGGTAGGGTGTTGTCGAATGGAGAATACTGTGTTGCGGTGGCACAATGCGGTGTTCTGCGTACTTCGTGCTGGTCGGGAGTGCTGGGTCCTTTATTGTAGCAACACTGCGTCGTGTACCCTCGAGTACGAGAAACAGTCATAGCTGGCTGATTGGTCAGATTGGTTTGTGGGGCAGATGATTTCTGTATGGGAGGAGTTAATGGTTATCTGGGTGCTGAAGATTAGTACCCTTAGATTGTTTAGTAGGATGGAAGATGATTATGGACCCCTCCATGATCGCATTTGCCAGATTAGTTGAGGTGAAGACTGCCTTGATTTTGCTGATGGCTGCTTAGCTGGTAGGAATGAAAACCATGGGCTAATCAGGGTGACATGAAGACTGGACGGATCATATTCAAGATAAAGACTTAGATGTGAAACCGTGGAAGGGAACGCCTTTATGTGTGATAGTTCGGGTAAATGAAGGTTGTAGGGTGGGGTTAGCGGAGGGTGGCTAACCCATTAGGGTCGCTTTGGATGTCAGATATGGACGGGGCTTTTTGTGCGGTAATGAACGAAGAGTTTGTGTCAAGTTTTTTCGTTTGCCCGAGGGGCAACATGGTGTGTATGATATTGGAGAGGATTATTGGTGATCTGGCCGATAAGGAAGTGGGGAATGGTTAAGAGGAGAGAGGTTTGATCGGTGGGAAGGTCAAGGCCAATCATCAAAAGATATGTAGCTGATTTGGTCTCCGAAGGTTCCTGAGGTAGAATTTGGAGGAATGCCTATATGGGTTCATCATGGAAGTACCAAGGAACCCCCTCAATGTGTTAATAAAATCGAGGATGTCGTAGACTGATGGAGTTGGAGTGCTCGCTTTAAGTCTATTATAGTATGCTGGTCTACGAAGGGTGGATGATGTTAAGGCTCGGGTGAAGGTACCCCGATATGGTGCTCTGGATGGTGATATCAGGTAAGGAGGTGCAGCTCACTCAGAAGTTTAGGAGAAGGTTCGTAATGTTGCGACACTAAAATTTGTTTCAGTACTGTGCATCACCCTTAGAATGATGACTGTATGAGGAGATCACTGTAGACGCTTGAAGGAGTTCCTTTGGGATTACGTTCTTAGTTTGGTGGGAGTTGTAGTTTCCTATGTAGCATTGGTAGAGTCCTTTATGATAATGGTTAGCACACGAGAAATTGTCTCTTGTGCAAGAAGTCGTACGGGAGAGGGTGTCAGGATTTCTATGTGTTCAAGAAGAGATTGTAGACTGATTTAAGCCGGAAGAAGAATCATGATAATATGCAGTGATAGGACCTGAGTTTATCGGTCGGAGTTTTGTCGTTAAGGTACCGATGTACTGGAAAGTTGGACCCCGGGTATACCGGATCGTTGTTAGTGTAGTAGATAGAATCTATGGTTCAGTCAGGCTCGTGGTAACTTCTAGATTTCTTAGTTAAGGCTGTGCAAGGCGACGTGTTCGGTAGCATGCAATTGGGAGAGAAATTGCGATACGACTGTCCGATTTCGAGTTCTAGGTTGGAGGTTTTGTTCTTCTTAAGGTGTCGCCTTGGAAGAGAGTTATTCGTTTCAGGAGTCGAGGAAAGCTTGGCCCTAGGTACATTGGACCAAATCGAATCATCGCGCGAGTAGGTAAGGTAGCCTACCGGGTGAAGCTGCCCGAGCAGCTTGGCTAGATTCACGACACGTTCCACGTTTCCCGATTCAGGAAGTGTGTTGCCAATGAAATTTCAATTGTGCCCTTGGAGGGTATCCAAATTGGCGAACGCTTGAATTATCTGGAGCGACCGGTTGCTATCAAAGAAAGGAAATAAAGACTTTACGAAATAAGACGATACGGTTAGTTAAGGTGCAGTGGCAGCATCGTAAGGGGTCTGAATGGACTTGGGAACCCGAGGAAGAAAATGTGGAGGTATTACCCCAAGTTGTTTTCAGGCACAAATTTCGGGGACGAAATCCATTCAAGTGGGGGAGAATTGTAAGACCCGTTCCGCCGAGTCACGGCCCGGAAGGATCCGCGGCGCGGCTTTAGGAAGAATCTAGAATCGCGTAGGATTTGTACGCGCGGCGCGGTGCGCCTTTAATGTGAAAAACCCTAATTCGGATTTAAACGCCTATATAAAGGGTCCCAGCCCTAGGGTTCATGTTTTTGGAAGTTGTCTGGAGTGGAGTCGACTAGTTTCAGCAGAGGCTCTTTGGTTCCGAGGCTTTGAAGTTTTGGAGGAAGAGATACAATGTGGGAAAAGGCTTGTAGTCAATCGGGTGCATTCCTCCGTTTTCCAGAAGCAAGGTAAAAGGATCTACCTTCTTATATTTCATTTCATTCCGTCATGTAGTGTTATCCCTTGGATAGTGATCCTAAATGGCTTGTAATACTTAGGGTTTTGGACCATGGACATGCATGGACTTGCATGTCCATAAGAGAGTGACCTTAGGGTAGTTTCTGATCCCAGGAAGGGTGTAGAATGGAACCCTAATCGATGGTTGTACTGGTTAAGAGAAAAAAGAGGATTTCGGACTATTACAAGTCCGCGACGCGGACAGGCTATGTCGGCGGCGCGGGTTCGAGTAAAACCCCGTAAGTGTAATGATAGTCCGCGACGCATAAGGGAGAGGTCGCGCCGCGGCGAGCGACTGTTTGACCAAAAGCTTACTTTCGACCCATGGTTGTTAGCAAATGTTGGGTCTGACCTTTAGGCAACTCTATAGGAGTTTTGGTCAGTGATTAATATGTTGTGTATGTGGGATTTAGGTGATCGGACGAGCCTAGTTTGGAATATTAGCAAATTATTCGGACGGTTGTGATTCAGGTGAGTATCCTCACCTTACTATATGATGTTGCATGTTAGGCATCTTGTGTGTTGTTTACAGTTATATGCTTTGCTCTATATCTGTGGTTATTTGTTGTTGGGCTCAGTACTGATGCATGTCCCCTCGTAGCTATTGTATGACGAGTTGGACTATTGCCTTGTCCCATAGCTGTTGTAAGATGGGCTGGCCCATAATCGGGAACCCATAGCTGTTGTATGATGGGTAGAACCGCCCCGTGTCCATAGCTGTTGTATGATGGATGCCCGTAGCTGTTGTATGGCGGGTAGGGTCGGGTCGTTTCCGAGGACGGGTTGTTTAATGTGTGGGCATGTATGGTAATTTGGGGACTCACTAAGCTTTAAGCTTACCCGTTGATTTTAAAACATTTTCAGGTACTCCAGTTGATAAAAGGGGCGAGCTCGGCGTAACGGCGGTGCATCGCACATTAATGATTTGCAGTTGTATTATTAATTGATATTTTTATAATTATGGGACGTATACACTATGGTAGTAGTTTTGATGAACACCTTTTAAGCATCTTAATAAGATTACCTTTGTTTTTACTTAAATTTTTAAAAAAAAAAATTTGATTGAAAATTAAGGCGTTACATAATTCTTACTCTTGCCTATAATAAAAATTCTAAATGAAATTGAATTGCGTAGGTCGGAATTAAAGTTCTTTTACTATTACAAGGATATAAATTATATCGTTCCAAAAAGTCAAATTCAAATCAATACATTCATGAATGATAATTTATAAGTGGTTTATCCTATTTAATTAGTTTATAAGTTAAACACTTAATTTGGATAATTGTATATATACTTTTTTTTTGTATTTTGACTTAATTTATAGAATTACTTAATAGATTGACAAAAACAATTTGGTTTAATTAATGTATTAAGATACTAGGTTAGAAACCCGTGTAATACACGGGATGATTAAAAAATATATAAAATAATATAAAAAATATCAATATTACAGATGATAAAATTGTCATTTGTGAATTTTGTTTATATTTTGATATTTTATATGATATGATAAATTTTGCTGGTTTTAGTTAGGAATTACGAATGCTATGTTCAAATAAAATATGATTAAAATTAAGAATAAGTACCAAAAGTAAAAAAGAATAATACTGAAAATGAAGTGATATGGGTATTCCCTTACACCGAGTTTTTAGATTCTGTGAAATTTTCATTGAATTATTTGTATTCTTCTTAACCCAATTATTTGTATTATCCTTACATGTTTCGAAGAACCTACAATAAATTCATTGATTGAATATGATCAAATCTGAAGGAGGATTTTAGATACATGTCATATTTCATTTAGAAGTCAGAATCCCAAGTTCTATTGAAATTTCATGTCTTTTGTTTGTGATCTTTAAAAGAACTAATTTGAAATTCCGATATAATACAATCAACACTGAAGCAAATGTATTTTAGATGCATCAAATGCGATGTTTCTGCATCAAGCTGGACTTCCTCATGGGGAATCCAATAATTTTAACTTTGTTCGTTGAATCATCGCGTGTCAATTTTTGTTAACATTAACATGTTCTAAACGGAAATTCACTAAAGAATACTTATGTTTCGTTTAATTAGTTTAATTTTTATTATTATAATTCTCACTTAGGTTAATCTTTCAAGCATATTAAAACAAACTACCTGATTGTTTTCTTTTATCAAACAAAATTATGAACTCTTCTTGATCTTGTGATACTTTGTATTATGGTGTTATCAGATCATAATATCAAATTATCGATCCCAATATTAAATAATTTTACAGCATGTATTTCATCTTATATATAGTATCGTTATTGAACCAACAAATATTATAAATATTAACATGTTTTATTAGTTATAAAACTAAAGAAAAAAATAACATATTTAAGGTGTTTATGAAGGGCCCATATGAAGGCTTGTAATGTTTAACATATTGAAACAGCATTCCTAAGAGACTCATATGCATATGTAGGACTTTAAGTTAAATAAACTTAGGGTATTTGGTATTTTTTTTCATGAATAAGGTACGTAACATTAGACTTTAACATTGCAAAATTGGCGACAACAACATCGATGTTGCATGTAAAAGGAATGCATCGGTCTTTAAATTTCTTAAGGAATGCAAAAAAACTCCAAAACAAAATAAGGTTAGATAGAAATCAACGTTGAATGAGAATAAGATAAACAGGGACCAAGACATAGTTATACACTTATACTCTAGCCACCACACCCACGCAGAAGCACAAACAGGTTCACTGGTTCCTAAGATCCTCTACATACACATCAAATACATATTATAATAAACATAAGTGCAACCTTATACATGCACCCGGTTAAACGGAATATAGGTAAACCTCATGTTAGATGCAACAACATTTCAACATACCTTGCAGCATTAAAATGAAATATTTTTTCAAGCTCACGATCAAGACTTCATGTCTACATGTTAAATGCATAGGAAGAGTTAAATTCCATATCAAATAAAAAGAAAAGATTGAAATGACGAATTGAAATTAAAATCTTGAACCTGAGAAGTGGCAAATTTACAAAGCTTATCCGAACGGACATGCGTCGAGCCACATTTCCAACCAGAAAGATCCGAATAATCCAAAGCATCTATACATTCACAAGATCTCCAAGCTCCTCACTGCATTCCATAAAATTATAATTGCAACTCTATGTCAATGTCCATTCAAAAGAAGATGTTATCAGACAAGTGACTTAAATAATAAGAAGTTGTACAGTTTTTTAGCAATCATCCTAAGATGTCACACATGGAAAATTTTAATACCTAGATAGCCTAACTATCATCCTTCCAGAAATTTTAATACCAAGTTCATCAAGAACAACAACTCTCGATAACAACATCGATTCATACACCCTTAAAAACATATAATTAGTTATAAATATTAGATTTTTAAGAGAAAGAGCAATAATAAAAACTAACACGCCAACTGATTTATATGGAATTACATATACAAGTACATTCCTATATCTTGCATTTTACCCAATATAATAGCATACCCCTTCGATCTAAAAAACAGAAGGTAAATGTGCTTACTCAAAAGAAGCAGCAAGCCGAGTAAATGCACTAAAGTGGCACCACATTGACTGCCACAAAAAAGAAAAAACAATGAAAAATGTATTATAAAAAAACATTAAAAGCGGGCTTCTATAAAAGAAACACAACTTACAGATTAAGAATAGCTTAAATCATACAGATCTTCATCATGTAACAGTTGAGTTCATTGAGGCATTCCATCGAACAGTTGGCGTGTGAGGTTTTTCAATTACCCGAGTGATCGATCGAGCTTGGTTGAGTGACCGGTCAATTTTAGTTGTGGGTCCACCAGGAGGTGTGGGATCGAGACTTCCAACTGAGTTGCTGTAGTGTAGAGCCGATGTGGTTTGTGAGGACTTGTGTGGTGAACCGGGTTGAGACCACAATGTAATAATCGTTGGGAGGTTGGTCACTGAGAGGAATACGGGAAAAAGGAGAAACGAAAATAGGTAAAGGATTAAAGGGTTATGTGAATACCATTGTAACCTCTGATTCTCTACGTTGAAACAGATCCATGCGAACACAGAAGGCGATGTGTTGAGAGATTTCTCCCATTTTTGGATGTTGAATCCGTAGGTATAGCTTTGATTCCATTTGAAATTTGAAGATGATCGGATGATCGGTTTGCAAAAGAAGGCGGAATTGGTGGAGATAGGAGTAACCAAGGGAACGGACTGAGAGAATAAAGGAGTTAAAAGTGGAGACTGGGAGTAACCAAGTGAACGGCTGCGTGAATGAGATAAATATGAAATAAATGAAAATCAGAAATTCTATTAAAATGACAAGTGTACAAAAGGCTTTAGAAGATGACATGTGGCAAAATTTATTTTTATTTATTAGGTATAGTATTTGTTTTTTTTCCTCAGTTTTTTTTTACGTTAAAATTAATGAATATTGTTATAACAAATAAATATTGTAAAAACGAATTTGAATGTAAGGAGAAAATAATCATTTAGTTTCAATAAGATAGTCTATTTTTTAACAACTAAGAAAATATTTAAAACCAACTAGAAAGTAACTAGCAACAAAAAACAATATAAGAGTCCAAGAGCATTGAGTTTTGTAACCACAAAGTCCAAATAATAATCCTTCTCCTATGTCTATTCGAAAAACCAATCAAAAGAATGCATAACAAAGCTTTCAAAAATACTATTCGTCCACATGTTCTGTCTTTGAAAAACAAAATTGCTTCTATAATGCCAACTCATCCATATTGTGGTCAAAATTATGATTTTCAAAACTTCCCTCGTCTTCGCTTCTTGAGTAACCGAATCCATCCAAAACAAATAAGATGGTCTAATTAATTAACAAAAAATATATGTTGTTACCCATTCAACCATTTGGACACTTCAGCAGTTAACTTTTCAGGTAACTTTGCATGAAAATGAATGTGTATCCATATAATTAAACGATAAAATACAAAATATAATAATGAGAGCAACATATGACGATATTAACACAGCACGTTTTCTTTAAAAGATTAGAATAAGAGCAGAGCCGGTCCATTGGTTTTTCATGCCCCGAGCAAAATGATAATAATGACCTATGTTGTATCGTAAAATGCCCAAACACATACAAATCAGAGTTTTAGAAAAGTATTTCAAACAAACATATGCGAGCAAAGAAAGATATATAGATTCCAGGTTTCAAATCATGATACCAAGCTTTCTAATAATATTATCTCAGTAATAAAAAAAGAAAAAATAACATGAAGTTGTTATTAGATTTGACTTCTATGACTTCATATTCATAGCAAATCATGCAATTAAAAAAAATCTAATTCGTGGAACCAATTAAAGACATATATGCAAAACAAATGCCCGTATTAGTGTTTTTTGATGGCTGAAACGATTAAAAACAATGAAAACACTGTTCAAAAGTACAGTATCACATTCAAAACAATCAAAACCAATAATATTATCTACTCCTTTAGCAAACAACACCCGAAGAGATGCTTTAGATGTCGTTATTGGTCTTCCTGTGTGTGTGTGTGTGTGTATATATATATATATATATATATATATATATATATATATATATATATATATATATATATATATATATGTATATATATATATATATATATATATATATATTGTTGGCGAGAGCTAGATAAGCTCTAAGCTTCTAGATAGTTATCAACCGATTGTATCTCCTTTTTTGTAGCATATAGATTAGAAGTTTGTTATTTTATCTGTATAAATCCTTGTACTTTGTTCATTTATGATATATTGAAAAATCTGGAAATCCCTTTCCTCCATACGTATTCTCTCAAGCTCTCATGGTATCAGAGCAAATCCTTTGAAAGTCTTGTAACAGAACGAAGCAATGGTGGAATCTGAACCTGGAGGCGGATCTGGCTCGAATGCACCAGTCGTTGTACAAAACATTCAAGATGCACCTTTCTCTTCTGGTGTCATTCTTGACGAAAATAATTATCCTTTGTGGTCTCAGTTAATGGAGATGCGCATAGGAGCTCGTAACAAATCCGGTTTTCTCACTGGATCCTCCGTTAAACCGACAACAACGAATGAGAAACTTATCGAATCATGGATCACGGATAACAACAAAGTGAAAAGTTGGCTCATTGATTCAATGAGTCCAACCCTAATGCGAAGATTCATTCGACTGAAAACGGCGGCTGAAATCTGGAGTGCTGTATCGAAAACTTTTTATGACGGGACAGATGAGACCCAACTCTTTGAACTAAACCGTAAATCCTTCTTCACTCGCCAGAACGGAAGACCTTTAGCAACTTACTACAATGAATTGGTTAGTCTCTTTCAAGAGATTGACACACGTATGAATGATGAATCTGATAATATTGAGGCAGCAGTGGCGGTAAACAAGGCGCTGTCAAGATTCAGGGTCCACATCTTTCTTGCCGGTTTGGATCCCGAGTTTAACCAGGTTCGGAGCGAATCTCTTAGAAAGGACCCTCCTCTTAGCCTTGAGTCTTGCTATGCATATATTCGGAAGGATCAGAATCAAAGAAGTGCAATGGAGGCTGTACCCGTTGAACCTGATAGCATGGTCCATGCTGCAACCCGTAACCGACCCTTCAAGAATAAAGGTCCAAACGAAAAGGGCGGAAACAATTTCACATGCACTCACTGTGGAGAGACAGGCCACTCAAAATTAAGGTGTTACGAGATCATCGGTTATCCCGACTGGTGGGATTTTTCGAAGAAACCAAGGAAGAAGGTCGGGCAAGGACTAGCGGCGACTGCACCTTCTTCTTCCAATAATGAAGGTGCTTCGGTGGCAGCCCACACTTTCACAAATTCTGGTAAGTCTTATTCTAACCACACGAAAACTAGTAGTTGGATAATCGATACGAGTGCCACCGATCATATGACAAACGATCCTAGTATCTTAACCACATCTTGTACACCAAAACAATCGAAAATTTATACAGCTAATGGAGACGTCGAAAGTGTAACTGCTAAAGGAACAGTACAGGTTTCTAAATCCATGGAATTAGACTCTGTACTTTTTGTTCCCTCCCTATCAACCAATTTACTTTCAGTTAGCCAAGTTACTGAAGCTCTAAACTGCTATGTTATCTTCTGGCCAAATGATTGTGTGTTTCAGGACATGGTGACACATCAGATTCGTGGCTATGGTACTAGGAGGGGGAGACTCTATTATTTAGAAGAAGATTGTAGGAGTCAAGTGAATCACGTGGGAGTAGTAGAAGCAAATAAGTCCATGATTGTGCTATGGCACCGCCGCCTTGGACATCTTTCTTTTGAGTATCTTAGGAAATTAAAACCCAATTTATTTTTGAATGTATCGAACAATTGTTTTAATTGTGATATATGTGAACTTTCAAAAAATAAAAGAATATCCTATACTCCTAGTACTCATAAAGTTACAATGCCTTTTATGGTAATTCACTCCGATGTGTGGGGGCCGGCACCAATTGCTACTCCTAATGGTTCATGCTATTTTGTTACTTTCATAGATGAATGCACACGTATGATATGGGTATCACTTCTCAAACACAAAGGAGAAGTTTTTAATGCATTTGTAGAATTATATAATCATGTGAAAACGGAGTACAGGAGGGATATTCAAACTCTCCAATCGGATAATGGTGGGGAATACGTGAGCCTTGATATGAAAAATTTTTGCACACAAAACTCAATCCGCCATCAAACTTCATGTGCAAAAACACCACAGCAAAACGGGTTAGCAGAACGGCGAAACAAATCTATACTAGAGATAGTACGTGCCTCACTCTTTGACAAGAAAGTACCGAGAAAGTTTTAGGGAGAGGCGGTCCGATCTGCTGCCTACATTATGAACCGCACACCCTCGAAGGTGATTCAATTCGATACCCCTCTTAAACGGCTTCATAATCTGCTAGAAACGGAACCAAAACTGAATTTGGAGCCACGTATCTTTGGGTGTACTGCGTTTGTTCATCAAAACTCCGGTAAGCTTGAACCACGAGTGGCTCGATGCATGTTCATCGGATATGCGGAATACAAGAAAGGTTATAGATGCCTTGATCCCGACAATGGGAAAGTGTATGTGACCCGTGATGTCTCATTTCACGAGACGGTACCGTATTTCTCGAATGAGGTATCACTTCAGGGGGAGAGAAATAGTGATGAAGTGATCCCGAAGGCGACACAAAACTCTAATTCTAATAATGATGATGATGAAGTTGTATGTGTAACTGAACAGATACCACCGACACAAATGTCTGATGAATCAGTTGTGGAAACGAATTCTTCTCAAGGATTCGATGAAGGTTTTGAGATAGAGACGGAGGAAGGGAATGATACTGATGATGCTGTTTTTACAAATGTAGCCAGCGATACAAACGACGGTAGCAATAATATAACAGGTTCTGTTTTACAGGCACGTGAGCAAGAACCGGAGGCGAGTGTAATACCTGATGGAGACGGCAACAACACTCAAAGACTCCCAGCACGAAGTACACGTGGAAAACCAAAGAAAATGTACGAACCAGACCCAAAGGCGAAAAAGAAATACCCGATCTCAAATTATGTTTCTCAACATAGGCTTGCGGAAGCACATGCTTGTTTGGTTGATAATTTGGCAAGCACCACTATTCCGGAAGATATTGAAGAAGCTTTAAAGGATGAGGGGTGGAGACAAGCAGTGAATGAAGAGATGAAAGCACTTCAAATGAACCAAACATGGGATCTAGTAACTCTTCCTCATGGAAAAAAGACGGTGGGGTGTAGATGGGTGTTCACTGTGAAATTGGACGCAAATGGGAATGTGGTAAAACTTAAAGCTAGGTTGGTGGCGAAAGGGTATACACAGAAGTATGGAATCGATTATGGAGATACGTTTGCACCGGTGGCAAAGATGAACACAATTAGAATTCTCATTTCACTTGCTGTAAATGAAGATTGGCCGTTAAAGCAGTTTGATGTAAAGAACGCCTTCTTAAATGGCTATCTTGAAGAAGAAGTTTACATGAACCCTCCTTCGGGCATTGATAGTCATGGAAAGGTGTGTAAGCTGAAGAAGGCCTTGTATGGGTTAAAGCAATCACCGCGAGCATGGTTCGGACGGTTCTCTACATTTATGAAGAAGATAGGTTATAGACAAAGTGATGCAGATCACACTTTGTTTATAAAGACCAAGCCCGGGAAGGTGACGGCCCTAATCGTGTACGTGGACGATATGGTAGTAACTGGAAATGATAAAGAAGAAATTGAAAGGCTTCAGAAGACCTTAGCCACTGAATTTGAACTAAAGGACCTTGGAAGTTTGAAATACTTCTTAGGTATTGAAGTAGCAAGGTCTAAAAATGGAATATCGATGAATCAAAGGAAGTTTATTTTCGATCTTTTAACAGAAACTGGGATGTTGGATTGTAAACCCATTGATACGCCTATTGAAGTGAATCATCACTTAGAGATGGTTCCTGATCAAGTTCCTGCTAACAAAGACAGTTATCAAAAGCTGGTAGGGAAGTTGATCTACTTATCTCACACTCGACCTGACATAGCTTATGCTGTGTCAGTTGTAAGCAGGTTTATGCATGCTCCAAGTGAGAAACATATGCAAGCTGTTTTTCGAATCTTAAGATACCTAAAGTCATCTCCTGGCAGGGGGTTGTTCTTTGGAAAACATCAAGACCATAATGTAAGTGGCTTTACAGATGCTGATTGGGCTGGCGATCGTAGTGATGGAAAGTCCACTTCCGGATATTTTACATTCGTTGGAGGAAATTTAGTTACCTGGAGAAGTAAGAAACAAAAGGTTGTCTCTAGGTCTAGTGCAGAAGCTGAGTTCAGAGGAATGGTTCATGGCACTTGTGAACTTTTGTGGATTAAACGTATCTTAAGGGATCTAGGAGTGTCTCTAAGGGCTCCAATGAAGTTGTATTGTGATAACGAATCAGCGGTGAAGATTGCTAATAATCCAGTTCAACATGATAGAACTAAGCATGTGGAAATTGACAGACATTTCATCAAAGATCACTTGGAACGTAAGACAGTGGAACTTCCACACGTGGGATCGGAAGATCAACTTGCAGACATGTTGACCAAAGCAGTATGTGGAAGAATTTTTCGTAGCTCTCTTGACAAGCTGGGAATGGTAGATATCCATTCTCCACCTTGAGGGGGAGTGTTGGCGAGAGCTAGATAAGCTCTAATCTTCTAGATAGTTATCAACCGATTGTATCTCCTTTTTTGTAGCATATAGATTAGAAGTTTGTTATTTTATCTATATAAATCCTTGTACTCTGTTCATTTATGATATATTGAAAAATCTGGAAATCCCTTTCCTCCATACGTATTCTCTCAAGCTCTCATATATATATATATATATATATATATATATATATATATATATATATATATATATATATATATATATATATATATATATATATATATATATATATATATATATATAGGTGAGATCAACATAGAACCAAAATTAGACATAAAATCATATGTTCAGTACTGTACATACATATGTTCAGAGCCGAACATACGTATATGTTTATATAAAGTATGTTCACTTATGAACATATGCGTAGGTTCAGCTCTGAACATATGTGTGTTCAGTACTGAACATATGTATGTTCAGTACTGAACATATGGTTTTATGGATAAAAAGTGGTTATATGTTGATCCTCCCCGCATATATGTGTGTGTGTGTGTGTGTGTATATATATATATATATATATATATATATATATATATATATATATATATATATATATATATATATATATATATATATATATATATATATATATATATATATATATATATATATATATATATATATATATATATATATAGACACACACACACACGCACACACACACACACGAAAATATGTTTAAATAAGAACCATTAAAAGATTAAAAAACTAAAATATACTAATCTAGGTCACATATTACTTCATAAAGGTTTGCTCCAAGGGCTTTGAGTTTTGATTGTTCACATTGGTTAACATCTAATGCACAAGTCTCCGATGAAATGCGTCAATGGTCAAGATTGGTTATCACGGTTCTCAAATTTTTAATGATTCTTGTTTGAACTCTTCCCTACATGTGTGCGTATGTATGTATGTATGATATCTTGTAAAAATTGTGTTATTAACTAATATCTATTTTTTTAATAAACTGTTTTCTAATTTTTAGTTTATTTTTTAAAATATAATCAATATTACATGTAGGATAATGGGTGAACGAAAAATTACCGTGGTGATGAATTTTATAATTATTATAATTTCTTAGATATTTTGGCATTTCATCTATTTTACATTAAATGCAATTGATATTTATTATGAAACGATATAACAATATTTTTTTAAAAGTTTGTTCTGAAATTATATACTTGTCATCTTTTACTCATCGGGAAATATTAAAAACAAAAGTCGTTAGTTATAAAGTATTATAATAAGAAAATGTTGATTGCAATCATCATTTGAATCCGGAAGTCATTGATTATTTGTTAAAAAAAATATTAATATAACTTAAATAATTATACATAATATTAATAATATTAACATGTAACTAACTAAGAAATCACTGCACCTAATACCATAACTGCTATATAAATAGAAAGTGTAGATTATTATTTTAACAATTATGTCCACGCATGTATAATTTATAAACATGGACATTTTTAGGTAATTACAAGTATCACATACATTTGCTTGAGCCATGAAATAATAAGATATTTCGTGTATTACATTTATTTTAAATGCATGCTAATATTTAAAGCGTTTATATTATTATATTAACATACAACTATATGTATTGAAAAAGTTTCATGTCAAATTCATCCAAAACAAATGTACGTAACATAATAGATATGTATTTGATTACAAGTCATTTGAACAAAAGCTACAAAGAAAACTAAAGTCTTAGACTCAAAATTCAACATCTTCATTTGTAATGGAGGATATATGCAAGAATTAAAACTAAAGTCTTAACTTTACTCATTTTTACTCGAACTGTTGTATAAAACAAAGACAATTATCAATAAAGTCAAGCTTTAACTTTATATGTCTTTTAACCTAAATGTTTCTACCAGGAACATGGTCTAGAAAATGAATAAAGTTTCTTAATCTATTATGACTTGATAACAAAAGAAATTCTTATGTTATTATGAAGTGACCAAAATATCCATTGATAAAAAGATGAATGGCAGAAAACATTAAAGGGTTCATTTGCTTGACTTACTCTATTGAAACTACTATCAACATGAACAGAATAATATGCTAACTTGGTTACCTTTATAATGACATGAAATACTTGATTGAATAATTTCTGGAAAGCCATTGCATAGCTTTACAACCTACAAATGCAATAACTTTTTTTAAATTGTTCATATTATGTCAAAATAATGGCATTTTGAAAAATGAAAGTTATTTTCTAATTATGTACATCCAAAACCATATATAATTATCAAACTAAAAAAAGATAGTTAAAATTTGACATCACAGCACACTTAAACTTACATAAAAGTGATTTTAGATGTGGGCAATTAAATAAAAGTATATTTGGCCAATTATTTTGAAAAGTAGAACAAAACTAATACATAGAGTCACTCCCACATTATGTTATCACTTAAGATGCAACAACCAATTCAACCCACTTACAGCCTGTTACAACTTTAGATGCAATATCGAAGAAAACATCAGCTGCCCTGAAATATTAAAATAAATCACTAAAATATGAAACATGCTTCCAGATTATGGGTTGAACACTGCAACCATACACTACCTGTGATCAAGATGACCCATGAATTTAAAAAATTAGAACAATTGTGAAGTGTTGAGGTTGATATAAAATCAAGAGATTTTCCCTTCCAATAATTTCCGACGACTCAAAAAGATGCCCCATCAATTGAAAAAATCAAAATATTTAGGAATTGTTGGCTTCGTATTATTTGGTAGATTTTTCTAGTTACATTATTCATGGTATTGATGGAATATGAACTCACCACATCAAATATCTATGCATGACTTGGTTCTCCTTCGCTATTATAATAATTGAAAAAGCAAATACATATAGAGATACATCCACAATTATCTCTATTGTCCACTAAATTCTGTGAAATACGTTGACATCAAATTAAGCATGGGCACATTTAGATAGAATAAATAGAGAGATCTATAAATAAAGTTAAGAATAAATACCTTATTCTCAAAAAAGCAAACACATAAAAATGTTAGTTCTATATGCCCAAGGATGATCATAAAATGATATTACTAATAAAACATGATCCTATAGGGTCACACCAACAACAAGTTTGACACCGATTGATCATTTAGAATGTTAAATTTGATTTAACATCAAATGATACTAAACTTTCAATTTAATCTTGTAGGTTATTATTATTTGAGGTAAATAATAATAAGTACAAAATTAAAAGGTTGATTAGTAATTCATATGTGATGAATTAATTAAGTAACAATTAAATTGTTTAAATTGTTAAACGATTTAATTGATTTATAAGTAAGCCTTTTATTTAATTTAATTAGTAAATTAAATAAAATATATATATATATATATATATATATATATATATATATATATATATATGTATATATATATAATTATACAATTAAGATTGTATATTTAGATGGTTTATTTATATATTTGATTATGGGTTAAATGTTATTCCATTAAAGAAATGAGAAGATGTATTATTTATAAACTTATAATTATCTAAGTTTTATAAATAATAACAACCCACTAGCACTTCATTAGTCATCATATAACTAGCCATATTGGAAGGAAAAGAATGCATTAAGAACTTAAAAGAAAAGGAAGATGCCTTGTGTCTTCTAGCTTTTAATTATAGAAATCAAATGGATCTTTCTTTTAAGCTAGTTGCATGTGCTTCTCTTTTGCTTTATGGGTGATATAGTGAACGATTTTGAGGGTGTCTAGGTGATCATTCTTGCTTCAAAAATCAGCCAAAGAAACTCTCTAAAAGATCTCTTGATAGTTAGCAAAAATTGGTTTTTGGTTTCACAAGAAAAGGAGTTCTAACTTGCAAGTTGTGGAACTAGCATTCAAGGGTGTTCAAGCTTGTGGTGGATCAACTATAGAGGGATTCTAATTTGATTCCTAGCTATCAAAATCATCCAAACCAAACCCAAGAACAAAGGTTATGATCTTGAACTTAAACTATGTTTGTTCTTCATCTTATCTCTACATGCATGTAGCATGATCCTCTTGAAAATGGAATTTGTGTTCATGATTTTATGCTTCCGTTGCAAACTCTTGTTTTTGAAACTAACTACATGAACCTTGATTTCCAACAATTGGTATCAGAGCCATGGCTATATTGCATGTTTAGATAATAAGTTTATTTGGATGAACTTGGTTTTTGGAAGCCATGAATGTTCATCTTCTTAAATGAAAGTTTCATGCATGGCTTCTTTGGCAACATGCAATTATATTATCTATGATTTTATGTAACCAACTATATCTTATGTATGCATGCTTTTGGTTACATAAATTGTTGCCTTAGAAAAACAAAGTGTTGATTTTCTTATGATTTTATGTGATAAAATGGTGCATAAACAAGCCAAGGACCATATGATGCATGTTTTGTGTTTGTGTTCGATATGGTTGTAATCTATTGATTTATTCAAATGGTTTGTAATAATAATTAGTTATTTCCTTCTTAATATTCATTTTGTAAATATTAGAATAGTTGTATTTTATTTATTTCACAAAATGTAACAAGAGAAGGAAGTAAAAGACCAAGAGAAGATTGCACCCAACAGCAGCACTTTCTGAAGAGCTGCTGTCCAGATTTCAAAATTGTTTTGGAAGTGTTTTATAAATTCATATCTTGGTCATTTGGTGATATACTTGTTGGTAACTTTAATATCTAGTATATACATTAAGTTTCAACAAGTATTAGCATCAATATAGCCAAGAATGAATTGAAAAATGCAACAAAAACAACAAAAAAATTCCTTCCTGCTGCCCCTGATTTCGAAAATTTTGAGGGCTCCATAGAAAAATCACATGTCACTCAATGGTGTCAAGAAATGGTGGTTCAAGTATCATTTGATGTTATAAAAGGCTTGGCAAAATTGTAGCCAAATCGAAGATCATTTGGTTGAGTTTTTGTCACCCTTTTGTCCCTAGGTTTGGACTTGATATTTCATGTGTGGCTCACATGAAATATCAAACTAGTTGGCTTGTGTTTATGCACCCATGCATGCTTGTGATGTTTGAATGTTTTATTATGTTATGTTGTGGATGAAAATAAGATTTTGCATGCTAGACAACCTAGATAATTAAACATAATCATCAAGGAGTTTGTATTTTCAAAAGTTGACATTTAAAACATAAGATGTGATAAAATGGGTTTTATTAAAATGGGTTTTGTTTAAAACCTATTAAGTCAAGTTTTGAAAATGATTGAAACAAGAAATAAAATGGAGATTTTATAAACTCTTACAAACTCCAACCCTAAGTAATAATGGTAATTATTTAGGATTATAAATTGGTTCTAATATATGTGATCAAACTCAAACTTAATATTGGATATTAATTGTAATCTTGACCACAAACAAAGAATCAATAAAATGGAGATTTTATGATTTAGGAACCAATTAACAAAATAAGATTTAATGGTACCATGTTCATTGGATGCATGCAATCTACATGATACCATATGTTTTTCAAAATTAGAATTGTAAAAACATTCAAATCCCTTATGAAATACGAATCAATGTCGTCCCTCTTAAAGACACTCATGTATCACTTGTATTTCCTTGTGGGATAAAGGATACCTAACCACTTGGAGTCTTCTTGTGATACAAGAAGTAGTTTTGCAATATTGATGGGATAAAGGACACCTAACCATTAATAGTTGTCAAAACTACACGTCCGTTTAAATAGGATGATTCGTTTGGAAATCTCTTGTGATAAAGGTCACCTAAGCATTAGAAATCCAAGGCATAGATGGGATCAAACATGCCAAACTTATAAATGTTATAATGGGATCCCATAAATCTAGAAATTATATTTGGATATAATTGGTAAACCGTTACCTACCTTGTTGATTCGAATAGGCGGGATAAAGGATACCTAACCACTTATTCGTGATGCAACTTGGATTCTAGACCTTAATTAATTAAAGTTTTTGAAACAAGAAAGGGCATTAATTATTAAGGACTTAATATCATAATTTACTAAATAGAACCTTGTTAAAATTTTGTAGATGGCACCAAACAACACACACTCGGCTCCTAACAAAACCTCACTACGGTCTCTCCTTGAAGGAGAAAAACTTAACCATACCAACTTCTTGGATTGGTACCGTAGTGTGAGAATTGTTCTCAAACAAGAAAAGAAAGAATATGTTCTCAATGAACCACTTACAGAAGAGCCCCCTGCCACTCCTAAGCCCGCACACGATGCATGGCTTAAAAAGATGGATGATTCCATTGATGCATCATGCCTCATGTTGGCAACCATGATTCTCGAGCTTCAGAAGGATTTGGAGAATCATTCAGCCTATGACATGATTAATCAACTAAAGGAAATGTTCCAACAACTTGCAAGAACGGAAAGGTTCGAAACTGTTCGGGCTTTCCATGCTTGCAAGATGGAGGAAGGGCAGTCGGTAAGCTCTTATGTGCTCAAAATGAAGAGTCACATTGATCATTTGGCACGTCTTGGAGTTGTGATGCCCGAAGAGCTAGCAACGGATTTGATCCTTAACTCCTTGACAAAGTCCTTTGATCCTTTTGTCATGAATTATAACATGAATGGTTTAAACAAGACTATCCCGGAATTACATGGGATGCTAATTACCGGGGAAAAGAGTCTGCCTAAGAAAACCACTCAAGTTCTCATGATCAAGGAAGGTGGCACAAAGAGAACAAGACCTGAACACCCCACCAACTCCAAGGGAAAAGGGAAAGCAAAAGCTTTCAAAGGTAAGGGCAAGAAAGTTGTCCAACCTTCCCATTCGCCCAAGAAGAAGGCAAAGGTTGCCAAAGATGAAACATGCTTTGAATGTGGCAAAGCTGGGCATTGGAAGAGAAATTGCCCTACCTATCTTGCGGAGTTGAAGAAGAAGAAGGCCGGTGAAGGCACTTCAGGTATCTATGTGATAGACCTAGAACTTTATAATTTATCTCCTAACACATGGGTATTTGATACTGGTTGTGGAACTCACATATGTAATATGTTGCAGGGGTTCAAAAGGAGTAGGCGACTGAAGGCAAATGAGGTAGTACTTCGGGTTGGAAACAATGCAAGAGTTGCGGTGGATTCAATTGGAAGTTTTAATTTATTACTACCTAATGGCTTGTGTGTGACATTGTTGAATGTTTACTATGTTCCTAGCTTGACTAGGAATATTATTTCGGTTGCTAAATTAAGACAATGTGGATTTGATCTTTCCTTTTATAATGATGATATTTGTGTTTACAAAAATAATGTATTCTATTTTGAGGCTAGGCCTTTAAATGGAATTTATGAAGTAAACCTTGATGAAAAGACTAACAATAGCTCTTTATACCACACTTTCACCAAGAAACCCAAATTTGATTTGAGTCAAACCTATCTATGGCATTGTCGCCTTGGGCATATAAACAAGAATCGCATATCCCAACTTCAAAAGAGTGGACTTTTGAAGGCAAATGAGAATGACTCATTTGATATATGTGAATCTTGTTTACATGGCAAGATGACTAAAGCTCCTTTCTCCGGAACCAATGAGAGAGCAAAGGACTTGTTAGGAATCATACATACGGATGTATGTGGTCCTTTCAAGCCAATGACTAGATATGGTGAAAGATATTTCATCACCTTCACTGACGACTTTAGTCGTTTTGGATATGTTTATTTGATTAAACATAAACATGAGGCGTTTGAAATGTTCAAAACGTTTCAAAGTGAAGTGGAAAATCAACTCAACAAAACAATTAAAGTTCTTCGTTCTGATAGAGGAGGTGAGTACTTAAGTACAAACTTTATGGATCATTGTAAGACTTGTGGAATTGTTTCACAACTTACTCCACCAGGAACACCACAACATAATGGTGTGTCTGAGAGGCGGAACCGAACACTATTGGATATGGTTCGATCCATGATGAGTAGAAGTACTCTACCTTTATCATTTTGGGGTTATGCTTTACAAACAGCTGCTCGTCTCCTAAATATGGCACCTACTAAAAAGGTAGATAAAACACCTTATGAGATATGGCATGGAAGGGTTCCATCTTTATCCTATCTCAAGGTATGGGGTTGTGAAGCTTATGTTAGACAAGAAGCTTCAAACAAATTAGAACCCCGTTCAACTAAATGTATCTTTGTAGGGTATCTGAAAGATTGTCTTGGATACTATTTCTACAATCCCATCGAGAATAAGATATTTATTTCTCGAAAAGCTGAATTCCTAGAAAATAAGTTTCTGACGGAAGAGGCTAGTGGGAGGTTTGTGGAACTTGAGGAACTTCAGGAACCACAACCTGATACACAAGAAGTTGAATCTAGCATTCAACAAGAAATTGTTGAACCTGAACAAATGGTTGATCAGGAACAAATTGTAACACAAGGTGTTCGCAAATCTGGTAGGGTTCGAATTGAACCAGAAAGGTATGGTTACCTTTTGATGGAAGAGGAATGTTATACGATAGATTCTGATGAACCCGTCAACTATCAGAGTGCAATATCAGATCCTGAATCTGATAAATGGCTTGAGGCCATGAACACTGAGATGCAATCCATGCACGATAATCAAGTTTGGAACTTGGTTAATCTTCCCACCAATTGTAAGACTGTTGGGAACAAATGGGTTTTCAAGAAGAAAATCGACGTGGATGGAAATGTTCACACTTTTAAGGCTAGACTTGTCGCTAAAGGATACTCACAAACTCATGGTATTGACTATGATGAGACCTTTTCTCCAGTGGCAATGATCAAGTCGATTAGGATACTTTTTGCCATAGCCGCATACTATGATTATGAGATATGGCAAATGGATGTCAAGACCGCTTTCCTTAATGGATACTTATTGGAAGATGTCTATATGGAACAACCTGAAGGTTTTGTCGATCCCAAGCATCCAAACAAAGTGTGCAAGCTTAAAAGATCTATCTATGGATTAAAGCAAGCGTCTCGAACATGGAACATCCGTTTTGATGAAAAGATTACGAGTTTTGGATTCATCAAAAATGAGGATGACTCCTGTGTTTACAAGAAAGCTAGTGGGAGCATTGTCATAATCCTAGTATTGTATGTAGATGACATACTTTTATTTGGAAATGACATCCCAACCTTAAAAGGTGTCAAAGCGTTCCTTGAGAGTTGTTTCTCAATGAAGGATCTAGGGGAAGCTGCTTATGTATTAGGCATAAAGATCTATAGAGATAGATCTAAGAGACTTATTGGTCTTAGCCAAAGTGTATATATTGATAAAATCTTGAAAAGGTTCAAGATGCAAGACTCCAAAAGAGGATTCTTGCCAATGCCTCATGGCACCATCCTAAGCAAGTCTCAGTGCCCAAACTCTAGGACTGAACTTGAAAGGATGAAACATGTCCCATATGCTTCGGCAATTGGGTCAATCATGTATGCCATGTTATGCACTAGGCCCGACGTCTCATGTGCCTTAAGTATGACTAGTAGGTATCAACAGAACCCAGGTGAAGCCCACTGGACTGCTGTAAAGAACATTCTTAAGTACTTGAGAAAAACTAAAGATATGTTCTTAGTTTACGGCGGTTTGGAAGAAAGCTTAAAGGTAAAGAGTTACACTGACGCAAGCTTCCAAACAGATAGGGATGATTCGAAATCTCAATCTGGGTATGTTTTTATTTTAAATGGAGGAGCCGTGTCTTGGAAGAGTTCCAAACAAGAAGTGATTGCACAATCCACTACAGAATCTGAATATGTTGCTGCTTCGGAAGCTGCTCAAGAAGCTGTCTGGATGAGAAAGTTCATAGAAGATCTAGGGGTTGTTCCTTCCATTCGGGACCCTATAGAAATCTTCTGTGACAATCTAGGTGCTATAGCTCAAGCAAAGGAACCTAGATTGCATCAAAAAACCAAACACATTCACCGAAGGTATAACTACATTAGACATGAAGTTAAGAATGGTGAAATAAGTATTCACAGGGTTCATACAGATCAAAATTTGGCAGACCCATTCACGAAACCTTTACCCCAAACTAAGCATGAAAGTCATGCTAAGGGTATAGGACTCCGTTTTTCTAATGAATGGATTTGATTTATGTTTAATGTTTTATGAATATGAACTTATGTAAATGACAAGAATTATGTAATATATGTGACGTGATGTTTCATTCATAATTATTGTGTTTTATTAGCATGTTTAATCCTTGAATAAGTTAGTTATTCTAAACGTCCATAGTCGATCATAGTTGTGGGAGCAATTATGAAGTAAGACTAATATGAATTGGATTGGTTGACTTTTATAAGTAAAAGTAGCAAAAGGTTGCAACCAAATTCATAGGTACTTGTCAGTGAACAAGTATTGGACTTGACCCGTTTCAAGATCACTCCATGGATCATCATCATAAGTGATTCTTGAATAAAGGTATTATCATTGTATCCTTTGACCTGAGATACATATTTGGGACTCAAATGTAGAGTGTACTATGCTTTGATATGGTTTACTGTTATTCTTGAAATACAGACAACCATAAAGGCCATACTCATGCATATTACTAACTATATGAGGGGCGTATGTAGTCAAGACGGGATTTGTTCCTCTTATGTGTTGAGAGTTAGACATCTAAGGCGCCTGTTTGAAAGTTGAACATAAAATGAGAATGATTAAGATCCATGTCTCATGTTCAACATGATGTCTGTGACAAAGGGATAATTGATAGATAAACTTATACATCAATTAGAGCCTCGTGTTTTCTGAAGAATTGAATGTTGTTGAATGGCACAATGTCATGTGTTATTGGGGGCAGTAAAATGTTGCTAGACGTTTACCACTGTCGATATCATTCTATGATGCAACCTTGTGCAAATGGGAGATTGTTAGTTCTATATGCCCAAGGATGATCATAAAATGATATTACTAATAATACATGATCCTATAGGGTCACACCAACAACAAGTTTGACACCGATTGATCATTTAGAATGTTAAATTTGATTTAACATCAAATGATACTAAACTTGCAATTTAATCTTGTAGGTTATTATTATTTGAGGTAAATAATAATAAGTACAAAATTAAAAGGTTGATTATTAATTCATATGTGATGAATTAATTAAGTAACAATTAAATTGTTTAAATTGTTAAACGATTTAATTGATTTATAAGTAAGCCTTTTATTTAATTTAATTAGTAAATTAAATAAAATATATATATATTGTTATATATATATATATATATATATATATATATATATATATATATATATGTATGTATATATATATATATATATATAATTATACAATTAAGATTGTATATTTAGATGGTTTATTTATATATTTGATTATGGGTTAAATGTTATTCCATTAAAGAAATGAGAAGATGTATTATTTATAAACTTATAATTATCTAAGTTTTATAAATAATAACAACCCACTAGCACTTCATTAGTCATCATATAACTAGCCATATTGGAAGGAAAAGAATGCATTAAGAACTTAAAAGAAAAGGAAGATGCCTTGTGTCTTCTAGCTTTTGATTATAGAAATCAAATGGATCTTTCTTTTAAGCTAGTTGCATGTGCTTCTCTTTTGCTTTATGGGTGATATAGTGAACGATTTTGAGGGTGTCTAGGTGATCATTCTTGCTTCAAAAATCAGCCAAAGAAACTCTCTAAAAGCTCTCTTGATAGTTAGCAAAAATTGGTTTTTGGTTTCACAAGAAAAGGAGTTCTAACTTGCAAGTTGTGGAACTAGCATTCAAGGGTGTTCAAGCTTGTGGTGGATCAACTATAGAGGGATTCTAATTTGATTCCTAGCTATCAAAATCATCCAAACCAAACCCAAGAACAAAGGTTATGATCTTGAACTTAAACTATGTTTGTTCTTCATCTTATCTCTACATGCATGTAGCATGATCCTCTTAAAAATGGAATTTGTGTTCATGATTTTATGCTTCCGTTGCAAACTCTTGTTTTTGAAACTAACTACATGAACCTTGATTTCCAATCGAAGAAAACATCAGCTGCCCTGAAATATTAAAATAAATCACTAAAATATGAAACATGCTTCCAGATTATGGGTTGAACACTGCAACCATACACTACCTGTGATCAAGATGACCCATGAATTTAAAAAATTAGAACAATTGTGAAGTGTTGGGGTTGATATAAAATCAAGAGATTTTCCCTTCCAATAATTTCCGACGACTCAAAAAGATGCCCCATCAATTGAAAAAATCAAAATATTTAGGAATTGTTGGCTTCGTATTATTTGGTAGATTTTTCTAGTTACATTATTCATGGTATTGATGGAATATGAACTCACCACATCAAATATATATGCATGACTTGGTTCTCCTTCGCTATTATAATAATTGAAAAAGAAAATACATATAGAGATACATCCACAATTATCTATATTGTCCAGTAAATTCTGTGAAATACGTTGACATCAAATTAAGCATGGGCACATTTAGATAGAATAAATAGAGAGATCTATAAATAAAGTTAAGAATAAATACCTTATTCTCAAAAAAGCAAACATATAAAAATGCAAAGTTCATCCCTAATCGAAATGTTGATCCTTGATTCAAAAAACAGACACAAAAATAGAATCAAATGCATATGAGGGAAGTAGCAAACGATAAGATCAATAGAGAGATCAAAAAAATCTGTGCACCAGTTCAAGAACAAACTTTTCCACGACTATTACTAAGAAAAGGTCCAAAAATTCTGACCATTATTGAATAATTGAATATATACATGTGGTAAAACTAAATAATCATAATATCCAATTTATATTCACCATCATTTAACCTGCATACTTTTTGCTGGTTCTCAAAAACTTCACATTCATATATTTGAAGATTGCAATTCTTGGTTTATCATGCATCCTACAATATTCAAGAGGTGCTTTTTAGGAAATTAACAATACACTTTCAATTTCTATTACAATATTGTACTTACTAATTGTTTTCTCATTACGCATACGCAAATTAGTTTCCGCCACATAACCTAACCCTTTTAACTCACCAACTAATTCCTCAGAATTACTGCATATTTTCTTTCTTTTTGGGTGGCGCATTCCACCTGCAGCAAACTCATGCACCATGTTCCCCATTTCAGCAAAGTCACGCACCCTATAAAAGTTCATCATGCAAGGTATTTCGAATTACATGTACAAAAAAACAAAATTCTTAATAAAAGAAACATACTTCTTGTAAGTCATACACAACATATGATATAAATAGTAATCGACCAAAACAGAATCAAATTAAATAAACTTCAAATTGAGAATATTGCGAACCTAAAACCCAAAAAACCAATGCAGAAGTAGCGTCCATATATTTCTCAGAAAATTCACTCACTGATTGCGATGGTGTTCCGGTTGTGTGATGGTGACAGTTAAGCGTTGTAGAGGTGCTCAGGTTGCACAGCGGGTCTCTTGATTTTGGGGTTGCGAGAAATCGAAAGGAAAACATTCCAGGGATAGATGCTTGCATATTCAACTTCCGGTCTTCTTCAAATTTGATCCTAATGGTGGTGGCGTTTAGGGTTCACGATGAATACCATTATATATGGATGGGATCTTTCCATATTTTTAGGAATATATTGAAGTTTAATTTGAATAATTGAATTAGAGATATTTAGGCTTGATTTTAGGGATTATAATTATGAATAGAAAACGGATGATAATAATTTTAGACGGGAAGAACTTTTAGGAATGCAGGATAAAGTGACACATGGCAAACAGGCTCTAGAAAAAAGACATGTGTCATTTATTGGATTCCTTTATTATAAGTTATAGATGCAAAAATAAGAAAAAAAAAAGTCGAATAGAGAAAACTGTCTTCAATTTTAAAATGAACATATGGTTTTATGGATAAAAAGTGGTTATATGTTGATCCTCCCCGCATATATGTGTGTGTGTGTGTGTGTATATATATATATATATATATATATATATATATATATATATATATATATATATATATATATATATATATATATATATATATATAGACACACACACACACGAAAATATGTTTAAATAAGAACCATTAAAAGATTAAAAAACTAAAATATACTAATCTAGGTCACATATTACTTCATAAAGGTTTACTCCAAGGGCTTTGAGTTTTGATTGTTCACATTGGTTAACATCTAATGCACAAGTCTCCGATGAAATGCGTCAATGGTCAAGATTGTTTATCACGGTTCTCAAATTTTTAATGATTCTTGTTTGAACTCTTCCCTACATGTGTGCGTATGTATGTATGTATGATATCTTGTAAAAATTGTGTTATTAACTAATATCTATTTTTTTAATAAACTGTTTTCTAATTTTTAGTTTATTTTTTAAAATATAATCAATATTACATATAGGATAATGGGTGAACGAAAAATTACCGTGGTGATGAATTTTATAATTATTATAATTTCTTAGATATTTTGGCATTTCATCTATTTTACATTAAATGCAATTGATATTTATTATGAAACGATATAACAATATTTTTTTAAAAGTTTGTTCTGAAATTATATACTTGTCATCTTTTACTCATCGGGAAATATTAAAAACAAAAGTCGTTAGTTATTTCTCTAATGCAAAAAAAAAAAGAAAAAAAAAAGCCGAATAGAGAAAACTGTCTTCAATTTTAAAATGAACATATGGTTTTATGGATAAAAAGTGGTTATATGTTGATCCTCCCCGCATATGTGTGTGTGTGTGTATATATATATATATATATATATATATATATATATATATATATAGACACACACACACGCACACACACACGAAAATATGTTTAAATAAGAACCATTAAAAGATTAAAAAACTAAAATATACTAATCTAGGTCACATATTACTTCATAAAGGTTTGCTCCAAGGGTTTTCAGTTTTGATTGTTCACATTGGTTAACATCGTTGTAATGCCCAAGTCTCCGATGAAATGCGTCAATGGTCAAGATTGGTTATCACGGTTCTCAAATTTTTAATGATTCTTGTTTGAACTCTTCCCTACATGTGTGCGTATGTATGTATGTATGATATCTTGTAAAAATTGTGTTATTAACTAATATCTATTTTTTTAATAAACTGTTTTCTAATTTTTAGTTTATTTTTTAAAATATAATCAATATTACATATAGGATAATGGGTGAACGAAAAATTACCGTGGTGATGAATTTTATAATTATTATAATTTCTTAGATATTTTGGCATTTCATCTATTTTACATTAAATGCAATTGATATTTATTATGAAACGATATAACAATATTTTTTTAAAAGTTTGTTCTGAAATTATATACTTGTCATCTTTTACTCATCGGGAAATATTAAAAACAAAAGTCGTTAGTTATATCTCTAATACAAAAAAAAGAAAAAAAAAAAGTCGAATAGAGAAAACTGTCTTCAATTTTAAAATATAATAAATATCATGTAGTGTTTAAATTTTGTTAAAGATAATCGGAAGCAACCATTGTTGAAACAGTATGAAGGGAATATGTAGAAATAAAGTATTATTGATATGATGCAATAGTTCCGCATGTGCAAATGACAAATATATATTAGAAAACTTATAAACATATATATTGATGTCCCTTCTCTCAAAGGGGTCGAGTGATTAAATATGATAAAAACAACACAAATATTTATTTTAGTTATCTAAAAAGAATTGGTTTTTATGAACATATATTAAGAATAAAAAGTTATAGAGAAACTTATAATAATTGTTTAAATCAATATGAAAAATGATTTTAATAGTTAACCTATACAAAAAAAAAAAAAAAAAAAAAAAAAAACTAGACAGAGTGTCGGTAGAATTAATAGAATTAAGAAAGTATGAATAAAACCATCCTTTGTTTATTGGATGTGATTTGAATACATAGTATTATTTTTTTTTAAGACACTAAATTGTTAAAAGTTTTTTTAAACATTGACACTATAATTTCTAATATTTTACAATTTTGAAATAAATTGGAAAACATAGTGTTTCAATTAATTTTTTTTTTTAAAAAAAACCTAACTTTTTAATTAAAAATAATAATAAAATGTCAAAATCGAATTTTTTTAAAAATTTAATATTTTTTTTTAAATTTACCTTAGAAAAAACATTAAATTGTTATTGTTGTGTACAAATCACTCTCCTTTCCTTTGTTTATAGTGTATCCTATGTTTCTTTATTGGATATTTAATAAAAGACATAATTCTTAATTATATATTCATGTTTATAAACGTGATAAATACATGCAAGCTTGGAGGTGAGTAGGTTGGGTGAAAGGTCAACGTTTTGAAGTGTTTGCTGCCGACCAAATTGGCTCAGTTACCCCGTAAATACTTTTGTCAATGTCATATTTTATTAGATATTTAATGCATTAATCGCCGTAAAAAGAAGATATTTGATGCGTTATATAATTATAATATCATATAATTACAACAATCGAAAATTTTGTTTACAAATTTATTGGTCATGTTAATTAACTTGATTACGTCTGAGCTTCTATTATTATCAATGATTTCCCGATTAAGGAAATTTCTATTACAAAGGGGTTCACTAAG
Organism: Cichorium intybus; assembly: GCA_023525715.1. NCBI lineage: Eukaryota > Viridiplantae > Streptophyta > Magnoliopsida > Asterales > Asteraceae > Cichorium > Cichorium intybus. The sequence continues at coordinate 39,020,302 of CM042017.1, read as the reverse complement.
AGGATCTTTTATTCCCTTTCTATTTGAAATGACTAAAAGTGGCTATGGGAACCACCTTGAGTGATCCCTTTCCATGGTATAATTAGAGAAAAGAGAATAGAGAAAGTAATTGTATTATTCTTCCAAATAACTTTCTTTTAAGGAAGAAAACATTTTATATCTTACACCTAACAAACTAACAGCTAGGATAAAGTTAACCATCCAACCAAGCTACTAAATTAACTATTGGATAATTGACTGGTTTTGCAACTAACATTCCAATATCTTCTAGAAGATTGAAACCATATTGTCTTTGAGAGATATAAATGCCATCCGAAGATTTAGCAATTTCAAGACCCAAAAAATGTTGTAACTTACCCAAATCCTTAAGCTTGAACTTGTTACTTAAAGATTGTTTAATAGAATTAATTTCATGAATAGAAGCACCAGTTAAGACAATATCATCCACGTATAATAACAAAGCCACATACGATGATCCTGTACCCTTATAAAATAAGGGATCGGCCTTAGATTGTGTGAATCCTTGTGAAAGCAAGAATGAAGAAAAAGTGGCATAGCATTGTCGAGATGCCTGCCGTAAATCATACAAGGATTTTCGAGTTTGCAAAGCAATGGTTGAACCTTAGAAGTGGTAGAATTACAAATATATCCTTTGGGTAATAAACCTCTTTGTTTAAAGCTCCATTAAGGAAATCATTATTCATGTTCAATTGAATTAGAGGCCAAGAACATTGAGCAGCTAAAGTAAGTAATAGTTTGACAATAACGAGCTTAACAAATAGAGAATAAGTGTCTAGAAAATCGATACCCTATTGTTGATTAAAGCATTTTGCAACAAGGCGTGACTTATAATGCTCAATTGTACCATCAGAACGTCTTTTGATTTTAAAAACCCATTTAGAACCCAAAGCCTTTCTATCATGAGGCAAGGGTACTATCTTTCAAGTATTATTAGCTTCAAGAGCCTTCAATTCTTCTTGCATAGCTAATTGCCATTCTTTGGATTTTGAGGCTTCAACATAGCATTGCAGTTCAGTTTAAGTGGACATTGCAAGAGTGAAAGCTTGGTATTGAGGTGATTGTTTAGAATAAGAAAGAACAGAAGACAAAGGATATTTGGCATTAGTATCAACAATCACATTGTTTACTAAACCACAATGAAAATCTTGTAAATAGGTTGGGCGGGTTCTATTTCTTTGAGGTCTTTGATTTCCAACCAATGCCCCTTCATTAGCAATTGAAATAGGATCGACATTGACAAGTGGAATATGATTATTGTTAACAGATGAAACATGAGGATAATCAGAAGTAAAGGTATCATCTTGGGAACAAGGTAAACCATAAAAATGAAAAGGGTTTGGTTGGTGTTTAAATGTGGAGTGATGAAAAGGAGAAACGTGTTCATGAAATACTACATCACAAGAGATAAAATCTCTTTCGTCTCAATATCCATAATTTTATATGCCATCATTCCCATTGGATAACCAATGAAAATACAACATTTTGGCACGTGCAATGAATTTGTCTCTATGACTGAGAAGGGTGGAAGCAAAGGCAAGAACACTCTGAATTTGACAGGTTTTATAGTCGTTTTGGTCATTTTTCTGGGTACGAAAAACATATTCTTTCACACATTTCTCTGATCTAGAACACTCTGAATCTTATCCAATCAAAGATTTGATTGTACCATCAAAATACTTTGATTTAAAAGTGATTCTTACACGATTTTCAGAGATCCAAGTCATTTTTCATCCCCATTTCTAACAAAAATCAAAGTATTTTCTGCAACAATGGCAAATGAAACTTCTGTGAAAGATATGACAAGCAAATTTGACAAGTTAACCAAGTTTGAAGGCCAAGACTTCCGGAGATGGCAAAAGAAGATGCACTTTCTTCTCACAACCCTCAAAGTGGTGTATGTTCTAAGTACTCCCATGCCTGAAGTTGTTGAAGATGAACCCCTGGAGGCAATAAGAAGGAGATCAAAGTGGGAGGACGATGATTACATATGTCGTGGTCACATTCTCAATGGTATGTCTGATTCTCTGTTTGATGTTTATCAAAATGTTGAATCCGCAAAAGAACTATGGGATTCGTTGGAATCCAAGTACATGGCTGAAGATGCTTCTAGTAAGAAGTTTCTTGTAAGCAATTTCATGGGATACAAAATGATTGATTCCAGGCCTGTGATGGAACAATACCATGAAATGTTAAGGATTTTGGGACAATTTGCTCAACACAATTTGAAGATGGATGAAGCCATTTCTGTGGCTGTCATCATTGACAAATTGCCCCCATCCTGGAAAGAGTTTAAACACACTTTAAAACACAAGAAGGAAGAGTTGACTTTGGTTCAACTTGGAAGCCATTTACGGATTGAGGAGTCTTTAAAGACTCAAGAACTCGATAACAATCCTAAAGGCAAGAACCAAATTGGTTCTTCTTCTGTGAACATGGTGGAAGGAGAGGGATCTAAGAATTCCAATAAGTTTAAAGGTAAAAGGAAGTTTAAAGGGAAAGATGACAAGTCTTCAAACAAAAAGGCTAAGTTGGTTTGTTGGGGTTGTAACAAACCGGGTCATCTCAAGAAAGATTGTCGCCTCCGTAAGGTGAACAAGGACAAGGATGTGGGTCCAAGTGGATCTAAGGATCCAGACAAGCAACAAGGTCAGAAATCTGATTTTATTCAAAATCTTAAATATGTGCAGAATTATGTTTCTGTGATTTCTGAAGCATTCTATGTGCAGGATGATGATGTTGCATGGTGGGTTGATTCGGGTGCAACAAGTCATGTTTGGAAGGATCTTCGTTGGTTTAAAGACTATCAACCAATTGAAGATGGACCTGTTGTAAAGATGGGGAATGTTGCTAGCGAACCAATCAAGGGACTAGGATCTGTTTTACTTAACTTTACTTCTGGAAAATGTTTATCTTTAGACAATGTATTGTATGTACCGGGGATTCGAAAGAACCTCTTATCTGAAATTGTATTAAGTAAGTGTGGTTATAAACAAGTATTAGAAAGTGACAAGTATATCTTGTCAAGACATGGTACTTTTGTGGGATTTGGATATGTATGTAATGGTATGATTAGGCTTAATCTTAATTATCCTTCTTATGATAATTCGATTTGTATGACTTCAACTAGTACTAGCAATAGTTTGAATAAATCACAATTATGGCATGCTAGACTAGGACATATTCATTACAAGAGATTAAAAGACATGTCCAAAATGAGTATGATTCCTGCTTTTGATATGAATATTGAGAAATGTAAAACTTGTATGTTGACTAAAATCACTAGACAACCTTTCAAAGATGTTGTTAGGGAAAGCAAGGTGTTGGAACTCATACATAGTGACTTGTGTGATTTCCATGCAACACCTTCCCTAGGAAACAAAAAGTATGTTGTTACTTTCATTGATGATGCATCTAGATATTGTTATGTCTATTTGTTGCATTCTAAAGATGAAGCTCTTGATAAATTTAAAATTTATAAACAACAAGTAGAGCTACATAAGAATGAGTTAATAAAGGTTTTGCGTACGGATAGGGGTGGTGAATATTATGATCCGGTTTATTTTGAATCTACCGGAATAATACACCAAACCACTGCTCCTTATACACCACAACAAAATAGTGTAGCTGAAAGGAAGAATAGGACCTTGAAGGAAATGGTTAATTACATGTTATCCTATTCTGGTCTTAGTGAAGGATTTTGGGGTGAGGCTATGTTAACAGCCTGTTATATTTTGAACCGAACTCCAAACAAAAAGAGTAAGGCTAGTTCTTATGAACTTTGGTATAAAAAGGTGCTAAATTTGAGTTATCTCAAGGTTTGGGTTTGTAGAGCTGTTGTAAGACTCACTGAACCAAAAAGGAAAAACTTGGGAGAAAAGGGTATAGATTGTATATTCATTGGGTATGCTGAGCATTCCAAGGCATATAGATTCTATGTTATAGAATCTAATGACTCGGTGTCTGTGAACACTGTTATAGAGTCAAGAGATGCTATCTTTGATGAAGAGAGATTTACTTCTATACCTATACCAAGGGACTTGATTCAGTAATCTTCTAGCAAGAACACAACTCAAGGAGAAAATGTCTCTGCTGGTACAAGTTCTATACCTGAACTTAGGAGGAGTACTAGGACAAGAAAAGCTAAGTCTTTTGGATCTGATTTTCAACTTTATTTAGTTGAAGGAACAAGAGATGAGACCATCTCTGAACATCAATATTGCTATATTATTGAGGAGGATCCAAAGACATTTAGTGAAGCTATGGCTTCAAGAGATGTTCATTTCTGGAAAGAAGCTATTCAGGATGAAATAGATTCTATCATGCATAACAATACTTGGGTATTGACTGATTTACCTCCTGGATGCAAGGCATTAGGATGTAAATGGATCCTCAAAAGGAAAATGAAAGTGGATGGCACAATAGATAAGTATAAAGCCAGATTGGTTATCCAAGGCTTTAGGCAAAAAGAAGGTATTGACTTCTTTGATACTTATGCTCCTGTGGCTAGAATATCTACTATTATATTATTGTTGGCTCTTGCAGCAATACATAATCTTGTAATTCATCAAATGGATGTGAAAACTGCATTCTTGAATGGTGAATTAGATGAGGAGATTTACATGAAACAACCTGAAGGGTTTGTGATGCCTGGACATGAAAACAAGGTTTGCAAGTTAAAGAAATCATTATATGGTTTGAAACAAGCACCAAAACAATGGCATCAAAAATTTGATGATGTGATCTTGTCTAATGGTTTTGCATTAAACCAAGCTGACAAGTGTGTATATAGCAAATTTGATACTTCTGGAAAAGGAGTTATAATTTGTCTATATGTAGATGATATGTTGATTTTTGGTACTAGTCAATATGAAGTTGACAAAACCAAGAAATTCTTATCATCTAGTTTTGACATGAAAGACATGGGGGAGGCGGATGTGATTCTTGGTATAAGAATCAAGCGTGGAAACAATGGTATTTCAATCACTCAATCTCATTATATTGAGAAGATATTGAAAAAGTTCAACTTTGAGAATTGTTCTCCTGTTAGCACTCCTATAGATCCTAGTCTTAAGCTTCTACCTAATAAAGGATCTCCTGTGTCTCAACTAGAATACTCAAGGGCTATTGGTTGTCTTATGTACGCCATGATTAGCACTAGGCCTGATATTGCTTATGCTGTAGGAAAACTCAGTAGGTATACTAGCAATCCTAGTTCACATCATTGGCAAGCCATAAATAGAGTATTCAAGTATTTGAAAGGAACCATGGATTATGGTTTGACATACAGTGGATACCCTTCGGTGTTAGAAGGTTATTCAGATGCTAGTTGGATTAACAATTTGGAGGATCACTCCTCCACAAGTGGTTGAGTATTCCTTCTAGGAGGAGGTGCTATTTCTTGGGCATCCAAGAAACAGACTTGTATTACAAGTTCAACCATGGAATCTAAATTCATAGCATTGGCTGCTGCTGCCAAAGAAGCAGAGTGGCTCACGAATTTAATTTATGAAATTCCATTATGGCCTAAACCGATATCTACCATTTCTATCAGGTGTGATAGTGCTGCAACTTTGGCTAAGGTTTATAGTCAAGTGTATAATGGGAAGTCTAGACATTTAGATGTTAGACATAGTATGATTCGTGAACTCATAACGAATGGTGTGATATCTGTGGAGTTTGTAAGGACTCCGTTAAATTTAGCCGATCATCTAACTAAAGGGTTAGCGAGAGATCTTGTGCACAAGGCGGCTGTAGGGATGGGTTTGAAGTCCACCTAAAAATCTTTGATATTGAGATACCCAATTCTCATCTAATTGAACATTAGATGCTGAATTCAATGTGGAAAGCTTAATATTTGAAGATTGGAACACATTATTGTTTATATCATCCCAAGGTATGTGTTCAGTACTGCAAGTGAAGGAGGTTGAAATTTATTTTCTTAATAGTTCTTTGAAAAATTGCATATGCAGGTGCAAGAATAAAAGAACTACCTATATAAGCATGAAGTTTAGCTGTTTCAAGAAGCTTGGGACTTAGCTTTGTTATGCTTATTAAAGGATAGGACACAAGCTAGTAAAATATAGTGTCAAGTTAGAACTTATGAGAATGTAAACTGGTGTGTGTTATTATCTTCATGTATTCACTATGAATAGAAAGGGTTCAATCCTTAGAGACACCCTGATATTCGAATATTTGGAATGTGTAATACACTAATGTGAAATTTAATCGTCACGATATTTCATTTATGCATCAGTTTTGTATAGTTATGTTTTTGTTTAAGTTAATCAAGATTACACTTAAATGGGGGAGGTTTGTTGGTGATTTGTAAAATTACCAATATGTATTTAAGTGTAATGGATTAATTTTGTTGACCGAATGTGATCTTGACAAACATTAAACAAGTAAGGAAGGTGTGGAGTACACACTTGTTTGAATTTGATCAAGTTACAAAGTAAACTGTCAATTAGAAATTCAATTTTCCAAAAATTAGTCTGACACGACCCGTGTCAAAATTACACGACCCGTGTAATTTGCTGCATTTTGACAGAAGCAAGTTTCAGGCACTACACGACCCGTGTCAAAATTACACGACCCGTGTAATTTGCTGCATTTTGACAGAAGCAAGTTTGAGGCATTACACGACCCGTGTCAGAATTACACGGGTCGTGTAAGTAATTACACGACCCGTGTCAATATTACACGGGCCGTGTAACGCGCACAGTGTCAGTTTTTTGACAGGTTTTATAGCCGTTTTGGTCATTTTTCTGGGTACGAAAAACATATTCTTTCACACATTTCTCTGATCTAGAACACTCTGAATCTTATCCAATCAAAGATTTGATTGTACCATCAAAATTCTTTGATTTGAAAGTGATTCTTACACGATTTTCAGAGATCCAAGTCATTGTTTATCCCCATTTCTAACAGAATTTTCACCAAAACGAGACTTAGCTGGGAGGCTCAACGAGATCTGCTACTCGCGAGTACATTCTACTGGTTTTTTTTCTTGTAAATTCGGATCCCATCTAATTTCATTGGATGGAGCTTTAAGAAGGTGGTTGACGATGTGAAAGGGAGGAGGGAGCGGGTCTAATTTCACAAACGTTTGAGTTGCAATTGCATGAGGATGAGATAGATGGAGTAGCCGAAGAAGACGGTCACTGTCAGTCAGGCCTTTGAGTCAATACAATACCGTCTTGGACATCGGTTCTCGTTTAGCCATCAATCGTTAAACCCAAAGGCTGTTGCAGAAAATGAGAGAGAGAGAGAGAGAGAGAGGAGCTGGATCGATTTGATTTTAGTGGGACTTTGTGGTTTCATTTGATTTTGGCTTGAATCATTTGATTTTGGCTTGGATCAATTCTGGGTTGGATCTATTTTGGTTTGTATTTGATTTGATTTTGGGTAGGATATATTTTGCAACTGATTCCAATGGGATAAATAACTTTAGGTTCAGAACCCTAAGCAAAGAACAATAGTTCACGCAATGGTGGATGGTTGTTTTATGGGATGTGTTTTTCCGACGAGAGAAAGAACGGTGGTAATGGAGGGTTTTCCGGCGACAGAAGAAGTATGGGGTGAAAGAGTTTGACAGGAGAGAAAAATGAAGAGATAAGAGATGGTGGCGCCCATAAAATTTAATTATCAATTTTCTTTTGATAATTATAAAATAGATAATAATAACATAAAAGTTATCAATAAGGGCAAAATAGTCTTTTAAGGATTGTCAGTGACCAAACGTGTAACAAAAACTTAAAATAGGGACCGTCCGAGTTAAAAAAAATTAGGGACCAAACATGAAAGTTACCACATACCACAGGGACCATCATGAAATTTACTCTATTTTAAATGTAATATTATCATCTTTTCACAAGATATATCTAAAATTAAATATCTTGGTCAAAAGTTTCAAATTTTACGTGGATCCTGGTGACACCCCATTAAAATAAAACAAATATTATTCATCTTTCATATATCTTAGACTTTTAGTTACATATCTATGTTTATGTTTTATACCAAGACTTATCATTGAAACAAACGATCGACTAATATGAGATCAAATCCGAAACAATAAGGAAGCATTTATGGTTTATGATCATAACAGAGGGACCATTTTCGTATAATTTAAAAGTCCAAAATGGACAGCGGTGGCGCATTCAGGGGGTCCTTTGAATGGCAACTTGTGTGTCAGAGAGGCTCCATCGTTTTTTTTCATATTAGAAACAAAATATCGTCATATCCCGATCACCGGAAAGTGTTTCTGGTGATCGGACGTACCGCAACACCATCCTTCAATAAACAATGGATTCGCCGGAGCCTATAGAAGAGGAATCAACCAACAACAGCGAAGAGGAGGGAAAGAGGGTTTCTGTTGTTTATCTATTGGTCCGAGGCTGTATTGCACTTTTATTGTCTATATTCTTTTTGGTTTTAGTCGCGTTTACGTTTGTGGTTTTAGCGGTGATCTTCAGCAACCTCTCGATTTCGTATCCAATTTCTGTCCCCTGCCAGTGCAAAATAGTCTCGAGCAGTAAGTTTCTCTTGATTCTTAAATTTGCGCGGTGTTTTCTTATCCAATAATTGAGGAAAAATTAAAATTTAGGGTTTAAAATTGAGGCGATGAATTGAATTCATGCAATTTAAGTGAAGTGCAAATAGGTTTACCTAATTCGTGTTAGATTGTTTTGTTCACCAGAATCGAAATTACCTGCGTTCGAATTGCTTGGCGAAGTGTGTAGTAATACCTCGGTTCTAACAACAGGAACACTTTCACTTTTGCTGTCATGTGGATCAAAATTTTAACTTAAAAAGTTTACACGATTGAGTTTTGATTGTTGGTCTTAGTTTTAGGTTTACCATAATCTCTCCTGTTTACCACAAAATGTAATTATGCTTACATCACAATTTGACTTCACATTCCTTTAGGCAAAAACAAAGAACGATGTATTTCTGTAGAAAATACAACTGGTTAGATGTTATGATTTATAATTGTAAGTTGAAAAGAACCCTAATGCGATAAATGGCATGTGGATTGTTTCCCAGAAAAAGACATTGTGGAACTCACGATGTTAGTTATGTATGTATCCGACATGTTTGGTCTGTGGATTTTTGTATTCTTGAAGATCTTTCAAGTACTTATCTGTTACAATTCTTTACAACCATATAATGATAAAGGTATATTTTCAACTTCTACCAATGGAAACATCATTAAATAGTTTCGTTAGCACCCTTTTTGAATGATAACTGGTTTACATATTTTTGATATGTGTACCATTTATGACAGATTAGATTTCTTGCAGGTGTTGATCTTAAGTCAGCAAAAGTATGTGAACTTGGAATTCTGAATTATAAAGCAAAGCATGTTTTTTATCCATCTGAAAAGAAGAAATTTAGATGCCGATATGATTATTATTGGGCTTCTATATTTGAGGTAATTCTTACTTCAACCTTCTTGTATATTATTTTGGTATATATATTATTAAGAAAAAAAGAGTTCATTGTTATTATTTTCAGGTAGAATATACAGACCACTCTGGTCATCCTCATATAGCATTTGCAGAAGCTCCTAATGAGGCCCTACCCGCTAATTGCAGACCTACTTTTAATGCTGCATGGATGGCTAAAGATAAATTTAAGGTATTATTATTATTATTGTGCAAAAGACGTAAATGCCCTTCATCCCCACAATCAAAAATAGCCCTAGAAAGGTTTTCCAGTCTAGTGTGTTAAATGCAGCTTTACTTCTATCTCATTATTATTATTATTATTATTTTTTTGCAGGTGAATGAAACTTATGATTGTTGGTATACACTGGGAATTTCTAAATTAAATTTACATTATGATGAGTTTTTTAATTGTCAAGCTGACCACCCATCAATGACAGAGATGATCAAGCGATATCTTATCCTGTAAGTCGTTCATACTGTTCTAAATTTCTAATAGTTTTACACAATAAACAAAACTAAAATACAAAAGAACTAATTCTAATATCTTTTAACATCATGTTATTGAAGCATAGTATGAATTTAAATACCAAAAACAACCGATAAACACACTAAACAAACCCTGAAACAACATTTACACTAAATTACCATTTTACCCTTATGTTCCGAAACAAACTTTACCAATATTCATCAATTTCAACCGTGAAGAAAAAAGAATGACACATACGTAAATGATAGGTGTCTTAATACATTAAGCCAAGGTTTTTTGCTTAATCCATTAAGTCATTCTGTCCAGATTAAGTCAGAAAGAAACAACTATGTATAGATGTCGTATAATAAGTTCTTAACTCATAAAACTCATCAAGTCAAAAAGAAACAACTCCTTAATATAGTCCAAAACTAAATTTATCATCTTTAACATTAAACTATGAATTTAAGCACAAAAAACAACTTATAAGTACACTAAATAGACCTTGAAAACTTGAAATAACAGACACTATAACATGACTTTTAAACAATTCAAAACTACATATTTTTACATTATGTTATTAAAGTATTCTATTAATTTAAGGGTTAATTACGAAAAAATCACTATATTTTGCCAAAAGTTTGGTTTAACCATCAACTTTTAAAAGATTTGGAAAAAACCACCAATTTTTGGTAAAAAAGTTTCATTGAAGCCATTATTAGGCTAAAAGCCTAAAACTTTTTTCTAAAAATTGGTGGTTTATTAAAACAAATGAAAAATTGATGGTTTAAGCAGAAAAATTAATGAAATATAATGTTTTTTCCGTAATTATATAAATTAAAGTGTAAAAATTATCTAGGTCTAATTACGAAAAAAACATTATATTTTGCAAAAAATTCAGTTTAACCACCAATTTTTAAGATCCGGAAAAACTATCATTTTTGGTAAAAAATTTCATCGAAGCTACTCTTTACCGGCTTCTTCAGGTCATAGTGGTCAGGCTCAAAATTTTTTCCAAAAATTGGTGGTTTTATTAGAACAAATGAAAAATTGATGGTTAAACCAAAAATATTGCAAAATATAGTGCTTTTTTTTGTAATTTTCCCTTAATTTAAACACCGAAATATTTTTCAATTTTTGTAGGTCAACGGAGATGTTGATGACGTGGATTTCTCAAACGGGGCGAGCACACGGGAGGCGTTTTAGATGGGAAGTTGTATTAGGAGCAATTACGGGTTTCATGACTTCTTTAATCACAATTGCATTGGGTAGAATGTTATATTTACTAAAATCTCATATTGTCAACATGTCGCGGGTAAAAATGTTGTATTTGGTCCGTTTGAAACGGGTGTGTTTTCTTGTAGCATATTTTTCTTTTGTGAGTTGGGTAGCGGTTCAGTATTGGGGAAAACTCGGACTTTTGGATGTATTTGATGCTTATAAATAGAAGAGATATATTTACTGTTTTTGTAGTTAGTGCTAGTTGTTCTTAAAATTGTGTAAAATAAGCTTTGAAAAGTTTTAAAAGTTTCCAAGATTTTCTTGTTTCGGCCTTCTAAAATTTGAGCTACTATAAATACTCAAAAGTTTACCTCTTTAGGTGGATAGCTTCAATCACCCGATGATTGTTGTGTTTGAATCATTTGCTTATATGAATATATATATGAGTCATGTACTAAAGAACATAAACGAGAACAAATTGATAATAATAGTCATAAAATTTAAATTTTATTAGTAAGCAACCTACATAAATAATAATAAATCTTATTTGTCATTTATTTATCAAGTCAGTCGTAAATAAATAAATTTTTTATTTAATAAAATCGGTTTAATTAATTAAAGGTTTTATTAATTTATGAGTTATGTTTTTTATTATTGTTGGTAGGTAGGATTTGAGAAAGCATATCTATCACATGATAATTAGAGGACTTTAGTGGTTATTACATAAATTTTGAAAGGATACATTCAAAGGCAAGGATGGGAGGAATAACATTGGTGTTGATTATCGGTTTTTTGTTTCCACTCTGTATGGATCAATCTTAAAAGTTACTTACACTTGAGAACGAGTCGCCAAAAATTAAGATAGCATCCTTAGCATCGATGTCTTTAAGGATTAATATTTTTAAATACTAATTTTTGTTTATGTTGTTATTTTGATCTATAAATTATTTATTCATCAATCTCCAACATATTGTTATAGTTAGTGGGATCCATTATCAAAATTAACACTAAATTTATACTTTTGCAATATGAAAATATACTCATAAAATCAACACTAGCCTAATCTACATAGAGAGGCTTGCACCCATTTTCAAGTGGGATCAATAATGCTTTCGTGATAAAAGTCATTAAATAAATGGGTATAATCGTCAACTAAAGACTCCACACATTTATATGGTGTTTATAAATGAGTAAAGTTTAATTAGTCATCCTTCCAATATATTATAGTTTTCAATTTAGAACATATAAAGTTACTTAATAGATTTTTTTAGCATATTGACATCAGGATTGTTATATTAAAAAATATGCATCCAAAACTTGAAGTGAATCCTCTTCCATATAAACTCTATCTATGACCCATAGGGGTTCAAAAACAAGTCCAATATTCAACATATCATCACTAAATGATCAAGATGTTCATGGCTTAATGGATTAACTTCTAAACACTTCAATAACTAAGACATTGACCAAACACTTGAATCCAAGCCATTCACTACATCGAACACTTGAAAGCAAGACGTTATTATCTTAATCATCAGGTCATCCCTAAGAGAGTCACTCCCACACTCTAATTTTGATTCCAAAGAAGATAGCCTCATGGAATCCTTAATTCCAATCATTGGTTCAAGTGCTTCTCAATGGTTTTGCTACAACAATAAGTAGGAATCATTACAATTGCTTCCATCCATCCAAAACTCTTCAAGGAATCCTTATAACATCCAAATGAATCAAGATCTCATCAAATACCAACGCATATCATGCTGATTTTTACTCAACGCCTTTGTGAAGTGATCAGCCAGATTATCCTTTGATGATACTCTATTCACCACGATCTCTCTCAACTCTGTTCCTAAACACAGTGGCATTCCCTGAGTATACGCTCCGACTTCCCATGGTTATTAGGTTCCTTAGTCTAGGCTACTACACCCTCGGTATCATAGAAGATTTTAAGGAGTTTATTGATGTTGAGAACAACACCAAGATCACCAACGAAATCCTTCAACCATGCAGTCTCTCTTAAAACATCACTAGCTGTTATATACTAGGACTCGCATGTGGGGTCAGCCATCGATTTCATTTTGGAACTTTTCCAAGTTACAATCCTGTATATTCAATAAGAATACACAATCGAATTGTGAACAACTATGATCTCTATTCGTTTGGAAACTTGCATCACTGTACTCACTCACTTTGAGTTCATCTTTGCCACTAAGTACAAGAACATCTCTTTCGTATTTCTCAAATACTTAAGAATATTTTTTACTGTTGCCCGATGACTTTCGCCAAGGTTGTCCTGATACCGACTCACCATGCTCAAAGCAAACGAGACATCAGGACGAGTACATGTCATGACATACATGATCGATCATATACCCGAATGTGACTCAACTCATTTTGTCCATGCATCACTAGTGGTCGGACACTGAGCTTTACTTAGCTTTATGCCATGGTGTAAGGGTAAAGACCCTTTCATGGCGTCTTGCATATTCAATATCTTATCCATGTATGTACTTTGGCTAAGTCCTATCAAACGTTTTGATATATCTCTATAGATCCTTATTCCAAGTATGTACGTTGCATCCCCTAGATCTTTTATAGTGAAACATTTCCCAAGCCAGGCTTTTACACCTTCTAGAGTTGGGATATTGTTTCCTATAAGAAGTATGTTATCTACATACAACACTTGGAAGACTAACACTCCCACTATCTTTGACATATACGCAAGACTCATCGTCACTTCTAGAAAATCCAAACTCTTTCACCTTTTCATGGAAGCAAAGATTCCAGCTACGAGATCCTTGTTAAGTCCATAAATTGACATTTCAAGCTTGCACACCTTAGTAGGCACTTGGCATATTCAAAACCTTCCGGCTGTGTCATGTACACATCCTCCAAAATTTTTCTGTTGAGGAAAGTCGTTTTAACATCCATTTGCCACACCTCATAATCATAGAAGGCGGTTATGGAAAGCATTACCTAGTTGATTTAATCTTTGCTACTAGTGAAAAAGGTTTCATCACAATCAATTCCTTAGGTTTGAGTATAACCTTTTGCCACTAACCTAGCTTTGAACGTGTGTACATTCCTATCCATGTCTGTCTTTCTTCTTGATTGGGTGTATGATCAACCAAAATCTGAACTTGGTTATCGTACCTGGACTGAATCTTGCTGTTCATTGCCTCTTTGGCCTGCCATCGCATCCTTGTAGTTAGTTGGCTATTCCAAGTTTACCAGTGCGTTTATCACTAATAAACGTGTCCCCTTCCACAGTAATATGAAAACCATAAAACTCAGGAGGCATGCTAACTCTACAAGACCTGCGAATAGGTAATGAATTGTCAACTGGCACAACATGCATTTCAGCCTCTTGCTGAGTGCTAGTGTCAACTACAGGTTCCTTATTGGCTGACTATCGAATTTCTTCAAGATCAGCAGTGCTCCCACTGTCCTTTCTGGGTATAGGTTCTTTTTCTCGAAATACTCCTCTTCGAGCCACAAACACCATGTTTTCAGTGGCTCTGTAAAACAAATATCCAAACGACTTTTGCGGATAACCAATGAATAGACACTTCTCGGTTATGGCATCAAGTTTATCTTGGGTTTCATGCCGAACGAAAGCCTCACAACTCCAGACCTTGATATGTGTGAGCGAATGACACTTTCCACTCATTATTTCATGAAGTGTCTTAAAAACCTTCTTACTTGGTACAAGATTTAATATGTGGGTGGCCATTTCGAGGGCATAACCCATGAAACTTATTTAAAGTATAGCTGGACTCATCATGGATCGAAACATATCAAAAAAATGTTTGATTTCTCCTTTCAGACACACCATTATGTTTTGGTGTTCTTAAAGGAGACAACTATGGAACTATTCTATAGTTCCAAAGATGATCGCAGAATTCAATACTCAAATATTCTAGCTCAGTTGATGTTCTACTTTGTTTCGAAACCCTTTGAACACTTTAAGGTTTCTAACTAACGTTTATTCAAATAAACATAATTATATTTACTAAAATTATCAGCAAATCTAACGAAGTATAGTTTATCTTGTCTTGTGGCGGATTTGAACAGTCCACAAACATTTGTGTTGATTGGGTCCAATAAATTCATGCCTCTTTCACAGCTCCATGTGAATGACGATTTCGTCATCTTTCCAATAATCAAGATTCGTATATATCATCTAACTCTAAGTCAAATGATTCCAAGATCCTATCCGCTTGGAGCTTGACGATGTGATTCTTGTTATATGGCCAAGGCGACCGTAACAAAAACATGATTTATCCCATATACTTTTGGATGAATCAATATTTAAGATTATATAATTACTACTACATACTCAAATAGCCATTCATACATGCCATTATAAAGATAAAATTTTGAAACAAAACAACGAAGCTTATAAACCAAAATCACCATTTTATTATAAAAAACAAAACATCCTTATACATTCTAGAATTTTGTCACCCTTTTCCATGGTTAAAAAATGTTCCTTGTTTAACTATTGAACAATTACAATTCAGCCCCTACACTATTATTAATTGCCAAATTAATTACAACAGATCGATTACAATTAATTCTTAATGAATTATAATTATTTCCAAATTAGTTTCTAATTAATTAACCATCACATGAAAATTTAATAAACTAATTATCCCTCTCTCTTAATTAACATTGATATCACTTGGACTACTAAGGGCAACCCAAAAAGAACCCTGCTATTAATGGAAAGTCCTTACCAATTTAGTTATGACCTTGGACACTATTCCAACAAATCTATCTTACGTATTATTGTTTTCAATGACATGTATCCAAGAACAGGTTGATTAGCAGTCGAATAAATAAATGAAGAGTTTAGAAGCCATTTGAGGACTTGTAGATAGAAATGAGGATCGGGAGATATATTTATTCCATAATGTGGTATAATTCTGATATGTATTGAGAGACATTTTGATTATGGTATAGTATACCCTTTGTAGTTGTATTGTAATGTTAACTATGTCTCGTGTTTTTATTTGGGCTATTTGATTGAGTTGTGTCAGTATGGATATTATCCAAATAGCCCAGAGGTAATGCCGAAATTTCGGTAGAAATGGTAGATTATTTTTGGGACATTAGTTTTTAAATCTTTCATTGCTTACTATGGTTTGATTGATACGAGTTTGTAACTCCCAATATTGTTTAAATACTTTTAAGACTTATTCGTTTTGTTGTGACCAAGATTTTAAAGGACATGACTTAATGTCATGAGAAAAGTTTTTAAAAGAATGAAATTTTGCTTCATGATGTTTTAAATACTACACCAATTTAGGTGTATAATAGTTGGGGTGTTACAATATTGCTTGTTGATTCACATAGAAACTCTTTATATGATTCTTTGAAATCTTTAATTGTAAGAGGTTTATCCTTAGATAGATCTAAATTATTTTCTAGCCAAGCATGAAATGTATATAAATTTTTTTACCTCTTGTAAAAGTCTTTTTGTGGGTTTAACCTCTTTAGGATTTTGAAAATTCGGTTTTATTGATATATATATATATATATATATATATATATATATATATATATATATATATATATATATATATATATATATATATATATATATATATATATATATATATATATGTTGGTTTGTAAAAACTTTAATGTTGAAAATCTTGCTTTTGAAAATTTTGATTTAGCCTATATTGTACAATGTTTGAAAATAAGTTTTCCTTAATAGGGGTTTTTTTGGCTTTTGAGCAACTTGTTTGGTTACATGTACTTGCTCCGGTAAAGTGGTTCCTTTAACGACCCAAGTATTTGAACAATTTTATCTAAAACTTTCTCTTTTCCTTTTATTATGTAACGCCACCTTTACATTTAATTATTTATATTATTTAAATAAAAAGATATTCGATAATAACAATCATATATGATTATTAATATGCGGAAAGAGTTAAAATAAACTTGAGGGGCTAAGGTTAATTTTTGCATGAGTCTGGATGTTGGAAATAAGTGGCATAAGGTGAAGTATATCACTATGGCAAGTTTTAAGGGCTAAACTGAAAGAATGAGATTTTTAGACATGGCTAAGGTTTGCCCTAGGGCAAAAAAAAAAAGAGATTTCTCCCTCTCCCCTTGTGGTCCATTTACACGCCTAGGTCGTCGTGCGGTCAAAAATAGTAAAATACCTCACTCTCACTAGTACAGTGGTAGTCAGGGTCAATCCACATGAGTTTGGTGGTTAGGACAAGACGACAGTATACCAACTATAGTGTCACTCTACAGTCAGCGGTATTGTTTCTACTTTCCCAAAAACCAATAAAAGAAAAATACCAAACAAGTGCCAAAACTAAATCAAACATGAACTAAACTAAACTAAACCAAGTTCTAAACTAAGATTACTTACTGATTCCAGAAGTAAATTCCAGAAAAATCAGAAGCAATTACAATCCCAAAACATCCAAACAAGCATTCAACAGAAACAATACCGAAAAATGCAAATAAACATCAAACCGAATGATTAACTTTTATAAATCCAAATCAAACCAACATTCAAACAATCACAATCAAATATCAGATCTAAACTACTGATTATTCTACTGAAATCAGAAACTATGAATCTAAACAAACATCAAGTAATCGATGGAAATCCCGACTGCGAAATACCTCGATACCGAGTTGATAAAAAAAGAAAAAAACTAAATTACTAACCAAAATATTGATTCCCACTGAAAAACTGACGAAATTGTGCCTTCGGATCCCTCCTTTGCTGTAACACCCGGATTTTAAAACAAAAACACCCCTGAAATTTTTTTATTTAGAACAAAGGTTTCAGTACTTAAAACCATAAACAAAGGGGTATATTTTTAATAAAAACGGGTACAAGTGTATCAAGGAGTATACAAATATAATAACCTCCTTATAAGCCGGGCTGTTACTGACAGCATCTACAAGTCCACTTCTTGAGTCACAGACTTTATCCTTACCCTCATCAGGGTTATGCTAACCTGCAGGGACATTTAACAAACGGTATGAGCTACAAAGCTCAGTGAGTAATCGTATCTGAAAATAACGTGTACAACAAATACATTCATATATAATTCTTTATATATGATACATATATCTATCATTTCATCTGTCAATATCAAATCCCATTTTATAGCCTTTTATGGCCAAATGTGTATATCTGTCTGGATATCGAACCCAGACTACTAGCCTTACTAGCTGATCATGTATATCTTAGGATTTTACATCCCACTGCATAGCGTTACCGGCCGAATCGTAATATAATGTGATTTTCAAATCACATCAGATAATTGTACACTTTATCATATCCAGTCTGTTATTTGCATACCAGTCAAATCAATTATGTACCATTTCTGTCCCTTCTTTCTTAGTCATATTTGACTATACCATATATCATGACTATATAGGTCATATCATTTGTCATGGCTATACAAACCGCACCAAAACATTTCTAGCATATGAATCATAGCCCGAAGGCCGCACCAGTTTAGGTTCAACAACCCGAAATCATAGCCATAAGGCCGCACCGTTTCTATATAATAATGTCATAGCCATATAGGCCGCACCAGTTGGATATAACATCCAAAATCATAGCCGTATAGGCCGCACTAGTTATTAACAGCTTATTGCACGATCAATTATGGCTCACAGGTTTACCCGCTATTGCCTAGACTCACGGCTCCGTTCTTGTCATCGCAATGACTCACGGCTTATCCGGTCTTGTCTATATAAGTTTGACTCACAGCTCCGTTCTTGTCATTATAGACTCACGGCTTATCTGGTATTGTCACGTCACAGTTTACATAGATATATTGACTCACAGCTCCGTTCTTGTCTATGGTAGACTCACGGCTTATCTGGTCTTGTCATATTTCAAATCATGTAATTTGTCGTATCATTGATTATATATATATATATATATATATATATATATATATATATATATATATATATATATATATATATATATATATATATATATATATATACATATATATGTATTGACTCACAGCTCCGTTCTTGTCTATAACAGACTCACGGCTTATCTGGTATTGTCTTTTACATATATCTTTATACTTGTCGTTTCCACCCCTCGAAGCCGTTTCAACCTGTAATAGTTCAATCATCATATATCATATATGATATCAGTGAGATTACTCACCTAGATACTAGCTGCATTTGATTCCGGTTGTTTCTTGCTTTTGCGTGCACCACAACCATTTATCCCGTACCTATATATTCATTTATATACCAAATGATAATAGGTAAATAACCATTTCAGTTGACTCTACTACACAAGAGTCCTATACAATACAATTGGGGACTATTTCCAAGCATTTCTAATCAATAACCATCGTTATAAAATTTAATACACTTCCCGAAATACGCGTATTCTACTACAGTACTTTCGGGAGGTCGTATTCGTATTCCGATAATTTTCCATGAAGTTTCACAACATATTAGACCTATGTTTAAAATTTTAGGTCAATCGGATAAGCCTAGCATAAAAATCAAATTTGGAAAATGTTCCAAATTTTAACAGAGGATGAAATGGTTTCTGCCCAGGGGTCGGGTCGCGACCGACCCTATGGTCGGGTCGCGAAGACCCTGCTCTTCGGGTCGCGACGACCATGCGGGTCGGGTCGCGAAGGCCTTGCCCTTTGGGTCGCGACCTACCCTGTGGTCGGGTCGCGATCGCTGAGCAGCAGTCCAGGAACTCCGATTTTCAAGCTACAAAATCCCATTTTCTTATTTTTAAGCCCTTAATACTCAACTTAATGATCAGGGATTGTTCTAGGACTAACACCTTTGTCTAATAACAAGTTTCAAGCCATTAGAAACACCTTAATCACACCAATTCATGATTTAGGGTTCTTGGCAAAATTCTCAATTTATCAAAAATAGCATCTTACTTCCATTTTTCTTGAATTAAGTCCTTTTAGCATGACTTATTGGAAGTATTAAGCTACTTTCAACCACATATCATAACTGAAATTTGCAGATTTCAGTTTCTATCAAACCCATCAAGAATACCTCAAGAACTTGGCTAGAAAATCAAATTACTAACCTTGTTTAACTTAGGAATCACCAATTCCAAGCTATGATTCCAATTCCTTGCTTCAAGCTTCAAAGATTTCCAGGTTTTTGCTCTCAAAAACCCTTCCCGTTGCTGCACAAATGGCCAGTCAAAGAAGAGAGTCAACCTCTCTATTTATACTTCCAAATTTTACAAATTTGGTCCCTAAGTTCCATTTCTTGAACTTTTGGCTCTTTTATCAAGTTTTATGACATAAAACTTTCATTTCTTATATTTTTGCCACAAGCAAACAATATTTTACATATTTGGTCCTTTACATGGTCAAATGACCAATTTACCCTTTTTACGGTATAATGACCAAATTGCCCTTTTTAGCCTTTTTACTACAATTATCTTACCAACAAGGTTTTCTAACAAAACCAATACTTATAACACCATATTAAATCATAATTATACTATGATTCACGTATAAATACTTAATAAAAGTATCGTGGTGTTACATTTGCGTCCCGGGATGCTTCAAAAGTCGGACGGGACTCCAGAATTTATAGTTTGCGAAATTAGGGTTGTCGCGTCGCGGCCAAGGTCTTCCCACGCCGTGCGTGTCGCCTTATCCCGTTTTCTCGCCATTTGAATTCTTCCCACCTCATCTTCTGACGTGGCGCGTCGCGGCCAAGGTCTTCCCGCGCCGCGGCGCGGCCACATCCAAACTTCTTCCATTTTGTACGCATTTAGTCCCTGTTTACATCTTTTCTTTCCAAACAAGCACTGATACAAAATGTGAGAATACCACAACATATATGATATAAAATCACCAAAAATAGGGCCTAACAACGACTAAAATACTTGATATTACTAGGTGTTGTCATCCATGACTTGTGGAGGCCTTGGGGTCCCAAGAGAACACATTCCCTTACTACTTGACCCTAAAATGCAAACACTAGTCTTTATTTGTTCCTTGTAGTAGTCAACCAAGAGAGAAACATGAGAGGAAAAGATGGAGAGGTGGCATAGGGTGAGGAAGTAGGAGGAAGACGTGGTGCAATCAAGAAGAGGAAGGAGATCAAGTAGGAAAGAAGATGGAAAAAGCTAGTGCATTCAAGAATAAACCCTAATTCTAGCTAGAATATTGTTTTCTTAGATCCTTTTGTAATATTTGGACGATCCATGGAGATTGAACCGTTGGATCTTCCCGATATTTGGACTGAAGCTTCGTGACATATAATGAAAGTGTTTGAGCGTTTTTCAAGCAGATGTCCGGAGATTGAGTTTCATGATCCCGAACAGAACAGAATGTTTGAAAGGTATAAGACCTAGTTTTTGTATCTCTTGACCCTTTTTGGTTCTTGATACATTAAGGGGATTTGTTATGAGTCTTAATAGGTTGAATACGACCTTAATGTAACTGATGTTTGATGGTAATAGGGTGGGAATTAAGGACTTAATGATTAATTCAAGAACTAGTTCAAAACTTAATGCATTACAAATTCAACAATCAATCATCATGTTTGAAAAATCATATAAAATTGTAGGAATATTCTTTTTAGGTGAATCTAGAGCCATCATCTCAAAATTTTTGTTTAGTTTCTTCATATTGAACTGCATGAGCTAAATCTCACTTAAGGGTGGTCAAATTCTAGTTTTTGTACATGTGTGTCTGATGTGCTAGACAATATGTTATCCTATAGTGCGAAACTGATAACTCCTTATTGATTTTTTTCTTGAAACCAACTGTAATTGTTTGGTAATTGAGTCTAGTTTAACTCCACTAATTTTCATGGTCTAATTCCTTCTACATCTTGAGCTGTGATTGTTTGTTGCTCGACCTATCCAACAAGAAGGCCGAAAACATCAGTCAACTTTGTAAGTCTATAAGTAATTCTATGGAAGTCCAAATGACATGGGGCCAGGGACTATGTTGATTAAATTTGTCTAGTTGATGTCATATTTTTTCCAATACCCAACTCATAACCCTCCTAGGGTGAAAGTTGCAAACATTGCTGCTTTGTCCGGTAAGTGAATGTTTTAAAGAGTCTCATTGTAAAATTCATAGTAAATCAATCGAATATCATTTGAGAACATGCCTTATATCCATGAAAAGTCCTAAGTGTGTACTTTCACATTACTAATAAGAATTAACTAATTATGGGTTAAGATGGGTAGAATGGTCCACGAACATAAGGTCTAAGGGGATTTTGGTTAGTATTACCCAAGAATCTCCATGAGGTAGTTATCCGACCCTTCATGAGGCATTTATCCGACCCTTCATGGGGTAGTTATCAGCCTCTTTGTGAGAAACCTTACTTGTTACATGCTATAATTTTGGGAAAAGAGCACGACCTAACTGTTCGAGCTTCTACTGCTTGTTTAAAATCTAAGTATCTCTTTTTAATGTTTTATTAATTTAATATTTTAGTAACACCTAGCACTCTAATTCACTTTATTCAATTATTTGAAATGTGTTTGTAAACCATGTCATTATTTTAAATGTATTATCATTATTACAAAAAATAGGGTGTTGCATAGTGATTATCACAACCAGTTTTTCATTGAGATTATTCTCTTTCATTTTATCCGCTAAGAAAAATCATTTTTCAGTAATAGTTATATTGTCATTTTGAGCTAAAGAATTCATTTTGTTCCAAACTTGTTAAATTGACCCTTCATTACAAAAACTTAACTTTTATGTTTAAAACATTTGGATACACACATGATACACAATGAGTCTTCGAGTCAAATTTACTTTTTACCGTGGGACGTTTTTACTTTGTAATTTTTTGTGGATTTCAGGTAATTTTATTACATGGATGGACTTGGAATGACGAAAGGAAGCTATGGTTAAATGTTAGGCAAAAAGCACGTGTAACGAAGGAGATACAACAAAAAAATTAGAAACCTATGTAGCGAAGTTACATGGATCATATAATTTAGCCTTGGAATTACACAAGCCGTACCCAAATAGGGCCTACAATCTTTGAGTTCTGAATTCCTAAAACTATTGGGTTCCTTGGTCAGCTCCCTTGTTGAAAAACTTGGCCTTTTCTACACACCAATAATGCATATTTGAAGAACTCAAGACTATAAATGCCACTTATCCCCTAGCAAATTAAACATCTTTGGTTTGGGAAGTTTTGAATAAGTCCCGAGGGACAGTTTTAGAGCAGATTGCATTATGTATATATTTTAGATTCTGTATTTGTATTTGTATTTGTATTGTTGTTGTAGTTTTTATTTTCATGTAAGAAGTTTTTAATCGACATGTTTTGTTAATTCTTCAAACTACACCCGACTTTGAGTGAACATTCTTCTTTTGTGTTATTAAATTCAGGATTGATGTTGGATGTTAATAAACTATTTTGTTTAAGTAATGGAATTTTTGCTCTTAATTAGCATCACAATTTATTGTTAAAGTTTATATGGCCACTTTTTTTTAAAATATTTATCATGTACCATGTTTTGTTGTTCAAAAATCTGTAATTGTTTTGGGACGTATAACTCATTGACACATAATGAAAGTTTTAGTTGAAGGAAATCGATTAATGACTTTCTTTTGTTCAAATTTTACTTTCGTTATAAATTTGACACTCTGTGTTAATAAATCATTTCGATCTAGTAAGAGGGATGAAACATTGTTATTGAAAAAAGGTTTATGTTATGGAATAATATTTCTTTCACAACTTAGACCATTGAAGTATTATATAGTTTTAAGCAACACGCAACACTTCTTTCACAACTTAGACCATTAAAGTGTTGTCATTATTATGTTAACAAGTTTATATTTCTTCTAACGCCACTACCACTCATCGCCACCACCACCACCATCACCTGCCTACACCGCTATCACTACTCACAACCACCACCACCACCCACTACCAACATCACCCACCACCCGTCACCACCACCTCTACCACCATCACCATCAATCAGCACCACCACCACCACCACCACCACCGATACCCACCACCGCCACTACCACTTCCATCACCACTACCACTCACTGCCACCACCACCACTTACACCGTTACCACCCACCATTGTCACCCACCACCATCACTGCCACCACCCATAACCATCGGCACCACCCATCCACAGTCACAGTCACCCCATCACCACTACCCACAGTTATCGCTACCACCACCGCCACCACCTACTGTCACTGCCACCACCGTCACCACCACCGTCACCATCACCACCACCGTCACCGTCACCACCACCATAAGTGCATTGATTCTCTAAAATATTTCTCAGGTGAATTCTCTATGGCACCAAACAGTGGAATTAGTTCACTTTCTCCAATTTAATTCTCTTTTTCTGCATTTCCATTCTCTACTTCAATTCCATTTCTCCGTACCAAACATACCCTTATTGTTTCTAATTTTCTTCTTATTTGAAGCAATCATCATTTCTGCATATGTTCGTGGACCAAAAAAACATTATAAATTAGCAAATGAGCCTTCAACGATGGATCTCTAAAGATTTTCATCAAGGCCTATGATATAATCTTCCATCTTGTCATTCCACTGGTCGTAATGTTATGGGAAGAGCATCAGAGCCTTCGTTGTAAAGCCAAGGAGATTGGCATAGTTAATCATCATCGTATTGTTTTGGAAATTTGGCATTGAATTGTTGAAACTAGAATTGACTAAACAGTTGAAGAATTGATTTCGAAAAATAGAGAAACAATTCAAATATGTAGAACAATTGAAAATCCTCCAAGGGATTGAGCAATTCTTGCCCTAATACTACTTGATGAGACAATAATTTAATAACAAGTAATTCGAAATTCAAAGATGAACATAATGACGTAAATATTAACATTGACGTACTTTGATTTATCTCATAATCGGTTATAAGGGAAAGCTTAATTGATATAATATCAAGAGCTATTACAAAAATCGTAACCTATCTAATGACATACATATATATACTTACAAGGGTCAATGTAATGTAATATAGATTAAACATAACATTACACGTGGACCTAGACTTTAAAAACTAACACCTTCTCACACTAACCTACACATATGGTTGGGAGCACATTAGGCTACACATACTAAATACACAAACTAGCAAAGGAGCTTTTCTAGCTCTAGCAATTTCGATAACAAAACAACTACTTCAGTAGACATGCTCTTTATTAATGTTGACTTTGATATACACCTTTTGCTTAGTACATTGCCTCAACAATACAATTACACTGTTATGGATATTTTAAAACACTCGTGAGTAACACACACTTGCGAGGATGTTCATCATCCATGGTCCTTGTAATAAACTTGTGTGTGTTTATTATTCGTGGATGTGGGTTTTCTAATCACTACTACATTTTCGGATAGTACAATGCTAATGTATGCTTATAAAACCTCCATAAGAATATGAACCACACTAAATAATTCAAACCACTCGTAGTAACGTACATGAATGAGCATGTTCGTCATTCACGGTCCTTTTTTCACGAATGTGTTCATCATTCGTGAATGAGGGTTTTCTAAACTCTACTTCGTTCTTAGGGGGTGTTTGGATGTGCTTTTTGAACTCAAAAATGGTTTTCTTTTCTTTTCTTTCTTTATTTTCTTTTTTTTTTGCAAAAAATGCTTATTGACTTTTGGTGTTAGCAAAATAAGTTTTTAGAAAAATGTTTAGATTAGTTTTTTGTGGTGGGAAAAGTCGATAAGTTATTTTTTTAAAAAAAACTTTGGCTTTGCTTATACTTGTAAAATGACCAAAAATGGTAAGAAATGAGTTTGCGTATTATTAATGAAGGGTACTTGTGTTTTTTTATGTCAAAAAGTCGGAATACACCTACTTTGTGAAAAACTATTATGAAAAAAACGATTTTGGCTTATTCAAACACTATTTTTAACTAATTGGTTTTTTGAAAAGTCAATAAGTCAGTTTTAAAAATTTATCCAAATAGCTCCTTATTAAGAAAATGCCAATAATATGAAGTGACCTAAACCAATAAAATTTACTTGTGAGAATGTTCTTGAAATATTTTTATTATTAAATGTACTCGCAAACGAAAGATTGGTGATTAATTTACTTGCATCACGAGTAGGGATGGGAGGTTGGTACCGGGACCGAACCGAGTCGGCTACCCGACCCAAAACCGGACCGACCCGGACTTGATATTATATAAACGGGACGGTTCTCGGTTCCTTAGTATGCGAAAAACGTGTTTTCGGTTCCTCGGGTTTGGTCCACATGGGACTAGTGAATTAACCAACCCGGACCGGCTGTAGCAATTGAAAAGTCATTTACTGGGTCCATGCAAAATAGCGGCCCTTATGTTCCATTCCCGAATTACGTGAAGCCGTAAACCCCAAAAAACCATTCGTATTCCTTCTTCATCGGCTCTGTGTTGCAGTCGGCTTTATCCCCTCCCCCAAAAATTGAAATCGATCACGTGGAAACATCAAAGCCGGTTCAATGGTGATACAAAATTGGGTTCATTCCCCCTCAGAGGTTGATCCAGTACATACCCGTGAATTTAAGAACCGTATCTCAATGTTTGATCTTTTGTTTGAATCGATTCTAGTTGTTTGATTACCTTAATATACTTTTATCCAATACGTGAACTATTAGCCCAACACCAAAATCATGGTATGTGTACACCAATGCAAAATATATTAACAATTTATCTACGAACTTCAATTCTACGTTACAAACTTTCCTCCTTTGGGGACTCGTGAGTCCCAAGTTAGTCAGGTTTTAGAATTTAATGGTAACGCTAAGTTTTCCGGTGTCTGATTTTCACTTTATGAACTAGGGGCACTAGCGCCGGCAATTCCCAAGTTAGTCACGTTTTAGAATTTAATGGTCATGCTAGTTTGCTTGTTAATTTTCGCATGAAAGTGGAAGTTAGAGATTCGTATTATGTGCACTTTTTGCTGCTCAAGTTCAATATTTGTTTTCATTCTGAGCAAAAATAACATCTTCAGGGTGGAATTCTTTTGGGACCATCGACATTGAAGTTTGAACAATTAGTAATTTCTGTCACAACCGTATGTAACCAAATTTCTGTCATTTATTTAGTAATTTTTG
The DNA here is from genome assembly GCA_023525715.1 of Cichorium intybus. NCBI lineage: Eukaryota > Viridiplantae > Streptophyta > Magnoliopsida > Asterales > Asteraceae > Cichorium > Cichorium intybus. The sequence goes on along the minus strand of CM042017.1, from coordinate 38,993,052 downwards.
TTACAACCTTGTTTAACCGTACGTAATCATTTATTAGTTTGAAGTTTGAACAATTATAGTGAAGGTTTGTTTACTCTTTACAACTGCACATGAAATTGAGCAAAATAATTATAGTGAAGGTTTGTATTCCTTGGTCAGGAGGTTTAGTTACTTTAGTAGGCCGATTCAAATAAGTGAGAACCTAAATTCACAAATTATATATGTATTCCTTTGAAGAGGGCTTGTAACATGTATTCAAGGTTTAAAAATTATAGTCAATGTTTCTTTGGCATATTATATATCTTTATATACATTGGTATCACTTATGATTGATATAATGAAATATATTATATCTTAGGAATTTTTTTAAATAAAACGGTTGCCTGATATTAGTAACCTTGCCACACATCATTTATATTTTGTTTTAACCCTTTTATGTTTATTATTGATTTGCAAAGGTTTGTCAATTAATTAATGTTTTGTTTTTTTTTGTTAGAATGATGATGAAGAGGATGACGTGTTGTTTGTAGACTCCACATATGAAGAAAATACCCAAGAGGAAGATGTCGAAAACTTAGAGAAGGAACCTGATGTCCCCCCGCAACCGAAGAAAAGGAAACAAGTTTCTAAGAGTGGCAAGCTAATATCCCCATGTTGGAACACTTTTACAGCGATATGGAAGGAGGATGAAGATGGAGTCACAAAGAGGCATGGTAAATGTAATTTTTGTGCAAAATTTTTAAACGCGGATGTCGTAAAAAACGGTACTTCTATTTTAACAAAATATAGTAAAAGGTGTCAAAGCAATCCGGCAAATAGGAAAAATAAAGATAAACAAACAAGGTTGCAATTTAAAAAAGAATCATGTGGAGAGGGTAGTGTAGTCACGTGGAAACATGATGAAGAAATAATTAAGAAAGCATTATTAAATCTTTTTATAGTCGGTGAACTTCCTTTCAAATTTGTAGAAAATAAGGCGTTTGTTGAGTGCACGAATGCACTCAACGGTAGGGTGACATTGCCTTGTAGACAAAAGATTAGTAAGGATGTAGGCACCTTTTTTATAGAACAAAGAAATAAATTGTATGGTTTTTTTAGTAACCCAAATAATACCTTACATTTGACGACCGATACATGGACCTCATGTCAAAAAAAGAATTACATGGTAGTTACGGGTCATTTCAAAAATGACAATTGGGTTATGCACAAAAGAATTTTAAACTTTAGGCCCATTGAGAGTCATAAAGGTGAGGATGTGGGACGTATGTTACTCGATTGCATTCATGGATGGGAAATAAAGAATGTAATAACAATGAGTGTAGACAACGCCACCTCAAATGATACGGCAATTGACTTTTTGGTTAAAAAGTTACCGGACTTGTATGAAGATGGCAAACACTTCCAATTTAGGTGTATGGCACACATTTTGAATCTCATTGTCAAGGACGGTCTCAAAGCGTATAATAACCACGTGGATTGTATGCAAAGAGCGGTTAAATATATTAGAAATTCAACCGCAAGAATTAGAGGTGCATGAAGGATCGTGGACTCGAGTCCAAACAATTCTTATGCGGGGATTGTCCGACACGTTGGAATTCAACGTATGAGTTGTTGAAGTCGGTGTATGTTTTGCGAGAGGTTTTTCCCGCGTATGAAATGGAAGGTATATTTTGAACCTTATTTTCCTTTGTTTTAAAAAAAATGCAGCTTTAAAAATGATTAAAAACAGTTTTTATACATTTTAAAAAAACGCAGCTTTTATCAGTTGTAAAAAAACTGTTTTTTGGTCGTTTTAAAAAAAACGCAGCTTAAAAGAGACTAAAAATCAGTTTTTTTTGACCTTTTTAAAAAACTGCAGCTTTAAAAAAGATTAAAAAACAGTTTTTATATGTTTTAAAAAAACACAGCTTTTATAAGTTGTAAAAAAACTGTTTTTAGTCGTTTTTAAAAAAACGCAGCTTAAAAGAGACTAAAAATCAGTTTTTTTTGACCTTTTTAGAAAACCGCAGCTTTAAAAATGATTAAAAAACAGTTTTTATACGTTTTAGAAAAAAAACGCAGCTCTTATGTTGTATTTTTTTATTTTGTAGAGACTACGTACATACGGGATCTATGTGGAAGAACACCGGAGCGTGAAGATTTTGAAGTTGTAAATCAAGTTATTGGTTTTCTTGATAAGTTTAAATCAAAAACTGATCTTATATCCTCATCCACGAGACCATTGATCCATTTGTTTTTACGGGAGGTCTTAGATGTAGATAAACATCTAAGAGAATGAGAAGTAAGACCAAAGTTTACCAAAGTTTGTGGAGATATGCGGAAAAAATATGACAAATATTGGGGTTCGTTTGAAAAAATGAATGATTTTGTCTATTTCGCGGTGATTTTAGATCCTCAATTCAAGTCTGCGCTATTATCGTATTCCTTTACACAAATGGTAACCAACAACATGTCGGCGACAAATCTTATGATTAAGTCCGAAATACAATTGAAGGTGATCGGCATGGTGCGCGAGGTGGAAAACAAGATGGAGGAGCTATTTACATTCTACAAAAATAAATTCAACAATCTTGGATCGTCTCAAGAAGAAAGGCATGACAAAGGAGTGGTTTCCGATAAAAGTGATGACAACGACTTCTTGGGTGATTTTCTTAGCATGCAAGGTGTGACATCCACTTCAATTGACTCGGAATTTAGAAGGTATTTGAATGAACAAAAAGAGCCTTACGATAAAGACTTCAATATTCTAAAGTATTGGAAGAAAAATGCACCGCGTTTTTCTATTTTGGCTCGTATGGCGAAAGGTAAAAACTTATCACTTAATCTTTATTTATTGATTTTTATTACATATTTGACAAAATGTTAATCATATTTTTTTAGATATTTCGGCTATACAAGTGTCGACCGTGGCATCCGAGTCGGCGTTTAGTACTTATGGAAGAATATTGGATGAGTATCGAACCAACTTAGCAACCCCTATAGTAGAAGCCTTAATTTGCACCCAAGATTGGATAAGAAAATCAAAAAAGCCGATAATAGACGACTCCCAAGACATATTAAGAGATGATGCGGTTGCTTTGGGTACGTTTGTTTTTTTTATAAAACTTTTATAAATGTCTAATTTCAATCATGACATAGTTACACTTGTTTTCTTTATAGAAATTGAAGAAGCAATTCAAGGAATCGACCAGAAAGAAAAAGGGAAAACGCCAATTGAAGTTTAAAATGTGTTTGCAAAACATTTGGATTATTTATGTTTATTGGGTACATTTATTTTGTTTTGGTCATTTGGTATGTTACACTAACAATTTTCAGGCGTTATAATAGCTTATGGTTTATATTTGTGGCTTGATTTTTAATTAATTTCCATTTAAAAACCATATATTTGTACAATATTGTAGTATTGCACCATACGTGTTAGGGACAAAATTACAATGATATTAAATTATTATTATTATATATAGTCATGGCAAAAAAAGATATCTGTAAATTATGATGTTTGGTGAAAATTGGATGATTCAAAAGCCTTTAAATAAGTACCACAAATAACCATGGAGTTTGGATAATATTTCATCTGTTTAAATCGTGAGATGCATAACCAGTGGAGTTTGATAAACTTGCAAAGTATTGGAAAACAGGAACTATTCAAAAGCCTTAAATAAGTACCACAATTATTGACGCAGCCCAAATTACGGTTCCTAGCCCAAAACCACCGGCCCAAGCACAAAATCGGTTCTATCCGGTCCGGAACCGGAACTGAAACCGAGTAAAAAACCGAACCCGTTTGTGCCCTATATGGTCCGGTTCTCGGTTCCAACTTTCAACTCAAATCGGGTCGGTTCTTTGTCGGGTCGGTCCGGGTCCTGGACCCGATCACACCCCTAATCACGAGTATGTATATCAACCGATGATCCACAAGCACAAAAAATGATGATTAGTTGTTCGGCAAGCAAAAGACAAAATACGGATGATAATGACGAGAATAATCATCTAAATGTGAGGACGACTTGTCTCCCAAGTCCCACTCGCAAGTCGTGAGGATTAGTTCGTGGGACGAGTAGTCATTTAAAAAAAATAAAATAAAAAGAAGCTGGGATCATTTTAATAAATAACTTTTTTTAATAGATAGACTTTTCAAAATAAATTATTTGATATATATCAAGATCTGAAAGTACAGTAATCTAACATAGAAGATGAAACTAATTTGTATTATTAAATTAATAAATAAAAGTAGTACACTACTTCCTAACGAAAAAGGGGAAACAGGGAAAGATTGTAGATCAAATAAAGATGAACAAACGAAAACGGGAAACCGGAAAGATTGAAGATCAGAAAAAGATGAACATGAGGTACCAAAAAAGGGAAAAAGAGCATGGTGATGATGAAAGCCATGAAAAGAATGTTTGCGATTGCTGTTTAAAGATTTTGCTTTGGGAGATTCAAAATGAAGTTGCTCAAAATTTCAAACTCTTGGGCTGTTATAGGTTTTCCCAAGACACTTTTAGATTATGAGGGAGAGAAACATTCATCCGATCGAAGTGAATTTGAGTTTTTGACAGTTTAAAGACAAATTCTTTCTTAGTTCCATCGCAGTTTGACAAGTTTGGTGTACAATCGTGTACTAGTTTATGTCGGTGATGTCATAAGGAAATAGGTCTTTGCCTAGTAAGTTTAGGTTAACTTACTTTTCAAAATGTTCACATTTAGGTAATAATGTTTTTTTGTTCACATTTACTCATTTAACTTGTTATACCTGTTCAAAAAAGGGTAATATGACCTGGAAAACCCCCACCAGCCGAATATACAATGTTATACGTAGGTAGATTTTCAAAGGATTTAAATGATATTTTGTACAACTATTTTATGTATTATATGTAAATATTGAGACGAATGTAACTAGCAAACATGTACATGTTATTTTAACTTTGTCTCAAGGTTTTGAATCACAAAGGAAGTTACTACACACAACATTCTTTGAAGGATATTCTTTTCCTGTTTTAGGGAGATGATAGACAGCACGCCTAACACACAAACTAGCTGTCTTTCCATCAAATGAATCAACATATCTTGTGGACGCAATTAAATAAAGACGCACATTATGAGGAGCCCCGGGTTTCTTAATGTTCTCATCCTGTTTATAAATTTTTTACTAACAGTTAACACAAAAATGATTTCCTAAAACCTTCTTAAAAGCCATTGATAAAGAAAGTAAGGTGTTGTTTGTTTGTGACTTATGCATATATTTTAAGTGTTTATTTTTATTTAATGCAGAAAGAACAACTTGATACAGGGGCAAGCTTTTTATCAAATGGGTTAATGACTTCAGAGGGTAACGTACTTTTCAAAATGTTCACAATTAGGTAACAATGTTTTTTTTTTCACATTTACCCATTTAACTTATTAAACCTGTTCAAAAAGGCTAATATGACCAGGAAAACCGCCACCAGCCGGTCATGTTACCCTTTTTTGAATATGAATAGATATAACAAGTTAAATGAGTAAATGTGAAAAAAAAAATATTGTTATATTAATGTGAATATTTTGAAAAATAAGTTCCCAGCTCTTAAATCATTAACCCTTCCTTCTATGATGGACATAACTTAATTTCCAAATAAAATAAACTATATAAATTTTTGTGTTCTTATTTGTTCTTTGTGTATCCACTTACCTACATAGTTATACTTGCATGCGTTTGAGTGTTTACTCCCGGGCATACGTTGGCCTGAATTGAATTAAACAATGAATACAACAATATACATTATACCTTTTACTCATGATTCATGAACATAATGACGTCATTATTTTTAAAGGCCCTCGCAGGTGACAATTCTAACAGTATTAAATAATTCAAAAAAGCACTCAAACAATACAACTAAAATTTAAAAAGATGACTGTTGTTGAGTTGAATACCTTTTTTAGAACTTTTGAAAATGACAATCTACACAAATAAAGTGTGAATGACATCGCAAACCACTATTCCTATAAAGAAATATTTTATTTGAAAATAAATACAAACTTATTGGAGATGCATAAATATTTTTTTTGTTAATTAATCATTCATAATATATTTAATAAGAATAAGTATAAACATATGGTAAATTAGAACCTGATGCTTACGAATAAATTTTTTTTATAGAAAATAAGGCCCTCCGGTGTGCCATCCGACGCCTTGTGCAACGATATGCGACACCGCGGGGAACACCACCCCCATGTGGCGACGTCGCATTCTCCTGCTCGTGCGGCCTTGTGAACTCGTGCGGTGTGACCGTTGGCAACGGCTATGTAGCTGTTTGAAACAAAAAAAAACTTATATATATATATATATATATATATATATATATATATATATATATATATATATATATGTGTGTGTGTGTGTGTGTGTGTGTGTGTGTGTGTGTGTGTGTGTAGGGTCAGGATCAAATGAGAACCGTTTTTTTCATGAGAACCAGAGAACTCTTTCTAATTGGTTGAATCATAAAAGGGCATGATAGTCATTTAACAAATGGCATTTATGAAACGACCCAAATATCTTGAATTTATATTCGAAAAAATACTTAAGGTAAAGACCAAAATATTTTGAAAAGTTTTAAAATAATATAATGGGAAATGTAGTAAAATTCCAAGAGTTTGGAGAAAATTGGTGGAAAAGGGTAATTTGGTCATTTTACCATAAAAAGATAAATTTGGTCATTTTACCATAAAAGGGTAGTTTGGTCATTTGACTAAACTAAAAAAAAATTAAAATGAAATTATATTTAGTTTGGACTAAAAATGTAAGAAAAATAGCTATGTGTGGTAAAAATTTGATAACAATGTCAAAAGTCCAAGAAATGGAACCTTAGGGTTTAAATGGTAAAATTTGGAGGTATAAATAGAGAGAAAAATCTCCCAGAAGTTCAGGAAACGTGTAGAAGCATCGGGAGAGAATTCTTGTGTGCGATTTCTGAAGGTTTGCTCGAAGATTAAAGGTGGAAATCAAGTTTATACTTTGGAAGAATTGAAGTTCCAAGTAAATAATGTTAGAAATCAAGTTCTAGTTTCAATTCTTGAATTTTGTTCTTCACGGGATGAACTGAAATTCCAATTTCAGTTATGATTCCAAGTGATCAATATGATTCTTATGTTCTGCACATGATGATATGTTAAGATCATACCATATAATCCAAGAGTTTTGTGGATTTGGGGATTCTTGGTTCAAGAACCCTAATTTCTACATTTTGGGATTTGGAATGATTTCATGGATTAAAACTTGTTATAAACTGAGGGTTTTAGTCATGGAATGATTCCATAAGTATTAAGTCAAGTATCAAGTTCTTAACAAGCCAAATCAAAAAGTTATAGTGTAAAAATCGGACTGCTACAGTGCAAAATCGATGAGAAAAGAGTCTGCCCAGAAAGAGCACGGGTCGTGCTCTTTAAGCACGGGTCGTGCTTGACTGTAGATGGAAGTATGATGCTATACAGACATGCACGAGTCGTGCTTTCCATAGAAGGAAAAGAGCACGAGTCGTGCCAAGCCCCTGTGAAGTTTCTATCCATTTTTAAGTTTTGAACTTTGAGTTAGACCTGTCCGTTTGGTCTACAATTCATACCATAGGCTTAAAATGGTATGAAAACATGTGAAAATTTTTTAAAACGGGAATACGACCTCTCGAGAGTACTGTAGTGAAATACGTATATCTCGGGAAGATATACGATTTATTTAAAGTTGGTCATTTAGAAGTTATAGACTTGTTATGACCCATATTGGTATAATAAGGACTCCAATGAGTTATAAAGTCAGTTAGAATGAATACTAATGAATAACATGTAATTATAGGTCCATGCCAAATGATTATTGGATCACAAAAAAGTATAAATGCAAGGAATGTTTAGTCAATCTACTAGCAGTACATGAGGTGAGTACATGCAGTATTTTTACCCATTCTGGGGTACATGGCAAGTAAGTATTTTCAAGATTTCTTATAAAATTTCTATATGTGAAATTATATGCAAGAGTATTATCTCTAACTCGTTTGTGAAAGTATAATGTTATATTTGAAGTTATGTTTTGGTCTATGAGCCAATTATGTGAAAGTATGTTTTGGTCTATGAACCAAATATGTGAAAGTATATTTTTAATACAAGTTATACATGTTTGAAAGTATGGATAGGCATATAGCCATAAAATGTTTAAGAAGTATGTTTCGGTTACAAACTTTATATGTTTTCAAGTATGAAAGGGCATATAGCCACAAGATGTTTGGAAAGTATGATTTGGCATTAAGCCTAAAATGTTATAAAGACATGTTTTAAACATATGGTTTATGTGAAACGAAAGTTATGTATTTGGCATCTAGCCATAAAGACATAAAGTGATGTAGTTTGGCACCTAGCCACAACTTATATGTATATGAGAAATGTTCAAGCAAGCAGCAAGTATTTTATATGACTGGTAATTGTAGCAAGCAGCGTTAGTAAGAGAACTATGTTCCAACCTACCCGGGTTAGGTAAGGGATCTACAGGGGAAAAAGCACCATCGCGAAGTAGATTGCCTCAGCACTTCTATGGTGAGGATTGATCCGTTCTTTCTAGCCATAGAGACTTGGGTCACTTATGGTGATTAAAGCCCTAAGTATAAAAATACAGCAAGCTTATAAAACCAGTCAAAGAAAGTAAGAAAGAAGCTATTTTTGAAAAGTATATTATGAAGTGAATTTGAAAAGTAAAGAGTTATAGTATGATACTACTATAAGTTTTGAAAGATGTTATTTTTGTAAAGTATGTTATGAAATGATTTCGAGAAGTAAAAAGTTATAGTATGTTATTACTATAAAGTTTTGACAGAAGTTTTATGTTATAAGTTTTATAAAAGTTGGAAAAGAAGTTAAAGGTTTGAGTCTAAAACTCATGTAACTCACGAGACATTATTGTCTTACGTATTTTATGTTTTGCCATATATTCCAGGTTAAAATTCTAAAGTATAATTGGTTGGAGTAAAGCTGGAGTGGAGCCCGAGTTAGCTCCCGTCTTGGACTCAAGGTTTAATCCTTTCTTGCTTACTATGGTAGTTTTGATATGGATTTGTAACACACACTGTTTTTAAGCATGTAAATTATCGGTTTTTGACAAACCGTATTTTTGTATTCATGTATTTATGTATTTATACGAAAAACCATGGTATTTGCAAACAGTGAAAATGGGGTGTCACAATTTAATTCTGAATTTTTTTATTTTTGGCAACAACAATAACCATCTCCTAAAATTAAGGCTACTAAAAATGAAATTTTTGAATTTAAAAATAAGGAAATGTCGAAATGTATATAAATAGAATTTCAAAATATTAAAAAAATCAGAATTTTATTTTTATAAAAATCAAAGTTTTAATTTTTTTAAAAAAATTGGATTTTCGATTTGATTTTTATAATCAGATTTCTGATATGTCAAATTTTTAACAAAATGCATATATGCATATTTACGTTTTGCATTATATGCCCAAAAGTGCATATATGCACATTCGAGAATTTTTCATATAAAACAAACAAAATATCCATATTTCATAATGTTCGGATGTCATACAACCATAAAGTATAAAAAGAAATAAAATTCACAAAAATATTGGAATACGAAGCATAAGCAAAACCATTTTATTAAAAAACAACATAAAAATAACATACATTCATTTTATACGATATAACCACAAAATAAAAAACAAAGCAATACAACAAAAAATCATAAATATCTTCATTTGTTCATCCTTAATTGTCATACAGTCTTCGGTTTATCTTCACTTCTTCGAATTACTCGGCAAAGTCTTCAAAATCTACAAAATTTTTAATAAAAATGGATAAAAATGCATGTTGAAAAAGTTTCATAAAAATGCATATGTATGCCCACATACGTACATATGCACATATATACATACATACATTGACATATGTATAAAAATGCTTATATTCATACATATATGCAGATATACACATTTGTACATATATATATATATATATATATATATATATAAATATATATATATATATATATATATATATATATATATATATATATATATATATATATATATATGCACAAATGCATATACATATATGCACATATGCACATACATATATGTACATATGCATATACATATATGCACATATGCACTTACATGCACATATGCACATATGCACATATGCACATATGCACTTACATGCACATGTGCACATACATACACATATGCACATACATATATGCGCATATGCATATAGTATATGCACATATGATTTATCAGTAATAAAACTCTAATTCACAAGAATCAAATTAAGTACTAAAACTACTTTTAAGAGATTCACAGCAAAGTTTATTATTCCTTATCTCTACTCCTTTACACTTATTAAACAACTAAGGAATAAAAATGCATATATATATATATATATATATATATATATATATATATATATATATATATATATATATATATATATATATATATACATACATTGACATATGTATAAAAATGCTTATATTCATACATATATGCAGATATGCACATTTGTGCATATATATATGCACATATGCACTTACATGCACATATACACATACATATATGTACATCTGCATATACATATATGCACATATGCATATACATATATGCACATATGCACATATGCACTTACATGCACATATGTACATACACGCACATATGCACATACATGCACATATGCACATACATATATGCACATATGCATATACATATATGCACATATGATTTATCAATAATAAAACTCTAATTCACATGTCTAATTTACCCTTTATATCCGGTGGTATGGATGCATTGAAAAAAAATTCCTTGACTGCTCACCTCGATTTGCTTGCATCTGATCGGTGCAAAGCATCTGATCGGAAGCCTAATCATCTGTTCATCACCTCGATTTGCTTGCATCTGATTCGGTGGTATGGATGCATTGAATCCGATTCCCTTTTCCAACTACAATTCTTTGTGGTCCTTGATTCATCTCCTCATCCTGCATCAGTAATTGCCATCCATGGGAACCTTAATCATCCTTCATCAACAATTTACACCTGTGCAATACGATAAAGGTGGGAACCCTAATCATCCGTAATCAACAATTATGAGTCTACAAAGTAACAAAATTAAACAATAATACTCACCAATTCATCTCGTTTAGGCATTGCCAACACCTAAAACACTAAAATCCTAAAATCCAAAATTTAAACTTGAATTTCAGGTGAATAGATCACAGATAATAAAATTAACCTGGGAAGGAGGAGGAGCAACAGAGAAACCAAGGTCAGCAGCGATTGAGAGGGCATCTGACATACCACCAAGTCGTCTTGGATGTTTTCTGCCCACCCAACTACTGTCGCTTCCTTGAATCGACGTTATTTGAACTGTATTCGCTCTTATTCCGCAGATTTACCGGATGGAGCACTTGATGAACACTTTGTTTTCGTGATCGTCGTGGCTGTCACTTTGGCCGGAGGAACAAACGATGAAGAGGTGAGGCAGCCGGCGACAGGGAGACCAAAGAATATGTTAACGACAGCCGACGGCAGTGGGTGGTGGACTCTTGTGCGAATTCCGATCAAGAGGTGAGGGTTGCGATCTCCGATCAAGAAGTGAGGCAGCCGCCGATAGGAAGACCAAAGAATATCTTAACGACAGGGAGACCAAAGACGGTGTGGCGATCTCCGATCAAGAGATGAGGGTCGATGGAGGTCAGGAGGTGCCGGGGAGGAGACGGCTAGGGAAAATGGAGGAGACGATGGAGAGTCGCGTTAGAGAGAATGTGCCGGTGAGAAAATCGGGAGAGAGAAATATTAATGGAAAAATCGGATAGTTGCGTAGAATAGGAGAGAGATAAGCGGAAAGAGAGAATCAATTAACTTGATTTTTAGGAACCCGAATTTTACATGTCTAATTTACCCTTCATATTTTCTTTTAAAACCCTAAGATGCCATTAAAATTGCTAATAATTACAAATACGCCATCGATCATCACATCCATCCAAATTTTTGATCTAAAGGTTCAGATTTGGTTCTCTGGTTCCCCGGTAAATATTGGTTCTCATTAGATCTTTACTCTATATGTGTGTGTGTGTGTGTATATATATATATATATATATATATATATACACACACACACACACACACACACACACACACACACACACAACTAATTAAACTACACTACATCTACATATAAACCACATTACAACTAAAAATACAAATGGATCGAAGATTCGAGGTGTTATTTGATTCGTCATCTTCGTCGGAAGACGAGACTTAGTTGCTTGAATCTACTGTGCAAGCCGCGACATTGCTCCGCCAAGCTGCCGAGATAATCGCCGACACTGCACAAATTTCAGAAAATACACATACATTATCAAGACGTGCTACAATAAAAAAAGATCGTGAAGCTGCGCACGATCTCCTTGTCCGCGATTATTTAGCGGAACACTCGTTGTATACGACGTACCAATTTCGGCGACGATATCGGAAGAGCAAGCGACTTTTCTTGCGTATAGTTTGTGATTTGAGTGAAGTCAATCCAGTTTTGCGATTGCAATATGATGGTAGGGGTAAAAGGGGTTTCACGGCGGAATAAAAATGTTCCGCTGTGGTTCGTCAGATTGCAACCGGCACAACATCTGATTTATGGGATGACTATTTCAAGATATCGGAGCGGACCGTTCGGGAAAGTGTTTACGAGTTCGCAAGCACTATCATCCATGTTTACGGCAAACGTTATTTGCATAAACCAACGTTCAACGACATTCAAATGTTGTACGCCGCACACGAAAGCAAACATGGTTTTCCCGGAATTCTTAGGAGCATTGACTGTATGCATCGGGAGTGGTCTGATTGTCCTAATGCATGGAATTTACACGAGGCGATCATCGACACCCTTCCATCATCCTCGACGCAGTGGCGTCCTACAATTTATGGATTTGGCATGCGTCTTTTGGTGTTGCGGATGCAAACAACGACCTCAACGTTCTCGACCAATCGCCTATATTTAATGATATTTATAGAGGCTTTACCCATTTTTGTCCATTTCAGATCAACGGGGCGCACTAAAAATACGGGTATTATCTAGTTGATGGAATATATCGGGATTATTCCGTGTTTGTGAAGCCATTCACATGTCCATTGGATCCAAAGCGTCAAATGTTCAAGGTCGCACAAGAAGCGGCTAGGAAGGATGTGGAGCGAGCGTTTGGAGTTCTTCGGCAGCGCTTGCACATGATCAAATACCCGACACGGGCTTGGGATCCGAGGAGAATACGAGACCTTATGTACACATGCATCATATTACATAATATGATTTTGGAGGATGAGCGGAGAGCGATATGTACGTTTAATCCGAACAAAGTTATACCAATGTACGAGCCGATACCGCTTGGATCGCCGGAATATCTTGAAAACAGAAAAGAAGTGCAAAGCAAAGAAACGCATAACAACGTTCGTGCGGATTTGGTCGAGCATATCTATCGGGCTAGAGTTGAGCCGACACCGGTGCCCATTATCGAGGAGGAGGAATGAGAGTGACGCTAGTAGTTTTTATTTAAAATATGTATTTTTTATGTTGATCTCCAGCAGACATACGTAACGCTTTAGCTAGTACACGAAAGTGTATACCATGATTCTTCTGTCTATCAATAACTACATGCATTGCGCGGTGGATGTGAAGAAGTAGGCCATTATCTCAGCAATAATGAGCCAAGCTAGTATTTGCAGTGAACCCCCCTGTTAGGTAGTCATGCATTACGATAGGAACTCCCAATTCTCTGGCAAATATAGCCCTTTTCATCATTTCTTCGCATGTACCCGCAGTAGCATTCAAGTAATGCCCTTTGATTTCACCTGTTTCAGCTTGTGATTTAAAAATAGCTTCGGCACAAAATAAGAAACGGTCTCTCCAACGCATAAATGGTTGGGAGTTCACGTTCTCATCATCTTTAGTAAAATCAAAGCCACCACGAAGACATTCATAAACAGCTCTACCGTAGTTAATTTTAATGTTTTTTTTAATTTTTTAGGTTTTATTTTTAATGTTATTTTCCGTTTTAGATTTTCTATTTTAATGAATTATTTTATTTTGAAATTATTAGTTTTATTTTATTTTAAATTTAGTTTGTAAATTAAAAACTGAAAGCAAGTGAGAGGTGACCATTTCCAGAGATGAGGGAGGAGAGAGAGTTGCTGACTGAATGCTGAGGTGGCATGCAAAAAGTAAGAGCAGCAGAGAGGACACACCTGAGGGCCTAACTAATAACAACCATCAAAATCAATATTAGGTGTGTTCGTTGTACGGTGTGGGATGGTTTGAAGACAAAACTGTAAATCGTACTGTATATATAGTTTGAGATTTTTAAAATCTGCAAATCGTCCCGTAAAAAATCAATATCGTATTATGTGGTGTGCCGCCAAGAGTTTGTATGGTTTGATGAAGATACACTATTTTAGTATTACATAAGTTAGTTTCTACATGAAATCAGGATAGATTTAATTACTTTCTTTTGAAAATTTATACTTAATATTTACCAAATGTATAGTATATAGATAAATTTAGAATAATGCTATTATTAAGTCTGTTTACAATAAAATTCGACACCTATAACATCTAAATATTTTCGTTCCTTACGTATTCTTTCATGCTAAAATATAATAGTTGAAGTCATAAAGTTCAGACAGGTGTATATATATATATATATATATATATATATATATATATATATATATATATATATATATATATATATATATATATATATATATATATATATACATACATACATACATACATACATACATACATACATACATACATACATACATACATATATATATATATATATATATATATATATATATATATATATATATATATATATATATATATATATATATAAGTTAAAAAGTCATAAAGTTCGTACATGTATATAGCTTGTTCCTTAAAATAGCGTT